>JAEUWK010001023.1:0-21035 GCA_018524425.1 Podaxis sp. AQ795752 | reverse complement strand
GCACTCTTAGAGTCTGCCATAATGATTTAGAACTGAAATCTGTATTCCTTGTGCTATGAATAACCAGTCCACAGAGTTAGAGGTGGTGGTTACTGAGAAAGGAAAGTGGTGACTTTCCTTTAAGGAACACATCTGATACTATTCCACCAAATCTCTCTCGACTGTTAAGGCGATGGGGATGTTGGGTAATTTGTCAAGGGGTTTGACTTCAGACCAGAAGTGGACCCTCTATAGCACATGTGTGGTACCCATAGCCACCTATGGATACTGCCTATGGTATTATCTGGGGGCATGTAACAAGATGCTCCTGAGAAAACTCACCTTGATGCAGCATAAGGCTGCATTGTGGATTATCAGTGCTTTCTGAATGTCTCCTTTGGAGGGGGCTGAGGCCCTAGCTGGCTTCATCCCCATCCACTTGCACTTGAGAAAACTGGCTGAGAGAGCCACTTTTTGTCTTCATATGCTCTCTCCCAATCATGCTCTACAAGTATTGTTGGGGGAGGATCATTCTATGGGTGTGCCACCGCACCCCAGATCCATTGCTCTCATGACCAATAAACAGCATGAGAAAGCAGGTGGCCCTCTTGTCACTTTGCATGACTGACTTGATGAGATTAGTGAGGGGTTCAAGCCTGATGCTGATGAAGCCAGGCCAGGCCATTGTTTACTCAATAGGTTCAAAGACCAGATCAAGTTCCAATCTGCCCCATGTGATCTTGAAGATCAAGTGAGGTATCTACAGCAGATGGACAGTGTCCTTAGGAAGGCGGAACAGTCCCCTGGTACAGCCTATTGTGGTACCAATGCAAGTTAGCCCACACATGGCCATTATCAAGCGGTCTTGGCCGCCCTGGTATATTACTGCAGAAACTTGGTCCATGCAGCCAGGAGAGCAGTAGGTGATATTACTGCCCCAGATGTGAAACTTTTTGCCATTTGGTTGGCACTTGCTCAGGCTATTGGCTTGGCAGGTGCTGACACTATTTTGGTCTGGACTGATTTTTTGGCCTCAGCCAAACAGATAGTTGACCCAAGCCCAAAGTCAGGGCAAGTCTATGCTCTGGCTGTCATTAGACTCTTTTTCCCATGGATGTCACAGCCTGGGAGGAAGATTCAATTCTGGGAAGTCCCATTGGGGGTCCTCTGGGAAGTTCATCGGACAGCACATGAGTATGCCAAATCACTGCCACCTGTGGTGATAGGGTCACAGGTAGTTAGGTCCCTGAACCAGAAGCTCAAGAGTTTGGTTCACAATGACTTGGCATGCTTGTGCGCTGCCTGATGAACTTTCCAGGATTCCCCTGATGGGACTTCCCAGAACTGAATCTTCCTCCCAGGCTGTGACAGCCATGGGGAAGGGAGTCTAATGATAGCCAGAGCATAGACTTGCCCTGACTTTGGGCTTGGGTCAACTATCTGTTTGGCTGAGGCCAAAGAATCAGTCCAGACCAAAATAGTGTCAGCACCTGCCAGGCCAACAGCCTGAGCAAGTGCCAACCAAATGGCAAAAAGTTTCACATCTGGGGCAGTAACATCACCTACTGCTCTCCTGGCTGCATGGACCAAGTTTCTGCAGTAATATACCAAGGCAGCCAAGACTGCTTGATAATGGCCCTATGTAGGCTGACTTGCATTGGTACCACAATAGGCTGTACCAGGGGACTGTTCCACCTTCCTAAGGATACTGTCCATCTGCTGTAGATACCTCACTCAATCTTCAAGATCACATGGGGCAGATCAGAACTTGATTTGGTCCTTGAACCTATCAAGTAAATGGTAGCATGGCCTGGCTTCATCAGCATCAGGCTCAAACTGCTCACTAATCTTATCAAGTTGATCATGCAAGGTGACAAGAGGGCTGCTTGCTTTCTCACATTGTTTATTAGACATGAGAGTGATGGATCTAGGGTGCAGTGGAATACCCATAGAATGATCTGCCCCTAACAATGCTTGTAAGGCATGGTTGGGAGAAAGCATATGAAGACAAAAAGTGGCCCTCTCAGCCAATTTCCTCAAGTGCAAGTGGATGGGGATGAGGCCTGCTAGGACCTTGGCCCCCCCCTCCAAAGGAGACATTCAGAAAGCACCAATAATCCACAACACAGCCTTATGCTGCATCAAGGCAAGTTTTCTCAGGAGCATCTTGCTACATGCCTCCAGATAGTACCACAGGTGGTATCCATAGGTGGCTATGAGTACCACACACACTTTATATAGGGTTTGCTTCTGATCCAAAGTCAAACCCCTTGACAAGTTACCCAACATCCCTATCGCCTTAATGGTCAAGAGGGATTTGGTGGAGTAGTATCAGATGTACTCCTTAAAGGACAATTGCCAATCTAAATAAAACCCAAGATACCTCTAATAGGTCTTGGGTCGAAGAGGGGTATCACCACTGAATGGGGCAAAGCCCAGATCAATTGGGGGATTATCATCTCCTGGCTTACAGGAGAAGTGAAACAGCTCAGATTTGGAATGTTCCAAAACCAGCACAAAGGCTACAAATAGCCTGAATATAACTGCATATGCTTTTTTGAGCATGTGCAGGTTGCTGTCCCAGGCCTTTGCCTGGGTGATCAATGTACCATCATCCACATACAAGAGGAGGGTGGTCTGAAGATGTTTGGCTTCCCTATCGAAAAGCTTCATTAGGGAAGCCAGATACAAAGCTGACAACACCGGAGATAGGGCAGAACCCTGCCTAACTCCAATGTCTGCATCCATCAGATCTGAGGAGAATTGCCCCCAAAGGTAGGAGGTGGCACGCCCCACAAGATAAGAAGCAAAGAATCTCCCCACATTGGGAGGGAATCCCTGCTTTGCCAAAATAGCCATGAGCATTTCATGGTTAAGTGATGGGAAGAACTGAGCAATATCAAAAGCAATAACGCTTGTCTTGAGGCCCTTTGCCCAGCCACTCCTGATGACATGGGTAAGGAACAACCCAGCATCTTCCATAGATCTCTGTTGGATGCTGCCAAGCTGATTAGGATGACAGACTCCATACTTGACAAAGTCAAACTGAAGAGATTTAGATAGCATCTTTTTGATAAACTTCCCCAAAGTATTCAGAAGCACAATGGGCCTGAATGACTTTGGGGTTGAATAGGAGGGTTTGCCAGGTTTAGGGATAATGACCAAGACCGACTCCTTGAAATGCCTTGGCCAATAACCTACCTGCAGGCAGCTATTGGCCAAAGTGAGAAACATGTCATGACAATTCTCATTCACAATCATGTCTTTCAGGTGCGACCATATAATATGGTCAGGTCCTGGGGCTGAAGCAGACAAGCAAGCTGCAAGAGCCTCAGTCAGCTCCATCTGTGAGAAAGAGACCCATTTCCACTCAGGAAGCAATGGAAGAGGGTCCAAGATAGAGGCATCAGGTTGCCAGTCTGATGCCGCATTGTATATCCCATGGAGTGCACCCCACAAGTCATCTAGGTTATGATAGGGATATCCATTATAGGTAATGGCCTCTACTGGCCATTCAATTGGCTCTTGCCTGGGCTGTCAGCCTGGAAGGAGTTGACACTATCCTAGTTTGGATGGATTCAATGGCATCAGCCAAGAGATCTGTTGATCCATCTCCTACATCAGGGCAACCACATGCCCTTGCTGTCATCTATCTTCTTACCCCATGGCTATCCTGACTGGGGACAAAACTTCAATTCTGGGAAGTTTCCTCTAGGGACTCCTGAGAGATTTATGGGACAGCTCACAAGCATGCCTCCACACTACTGCCTGTGGCCATTGGGACACAGGTGGTGCAATCACTTAATCAACACCTAAAGAATGTTGTGAAATCTTGCCTCAATGCCTAGAAGGCAATCTTCCAGAAGCCAAAATACAAAGGTCACCAGTTCCTTGAGGTTCTGGACCCAGGCTCCAAGTGGCCTCTTCAACCTAGGTACCACTCTGGTGGCACATAGTTCTCTCTCCTTAAAGGTGCTCCACCCTCAGTCTCAGCATGCTTTGCAAGGTGTGTCCTCAGACATGCCCCCATCGGGTCCTACAAGATCCAATTCTTCCTACAGGAGGAAGCCTCCTGCCTATGTGGCTTGGCCATGGTCGAAATGTGTGAGTATATCTTGCAGCGCTGCATGTACTTTAAGGATCACATCAAGGGCCCTATCTATTTAGGGGACTTGATTAAATTTCTGAAAACAAACACTTTGGCATTTGCTTTCAGGGCTGATCCCTCGGGTATTGGATGACTGCCAAACCTGATCTGGTTATGGACCTTGGGCCTAGCCCTCAAGTCCTTTGCAGCAAATCAACACCTATCTGACTGTCTCCACTGGTGTCTGCCAGCTCTATGCTAGTAGCAGTTAACTGGGAATTGACCCATTGTTCTGGTTGCAGGTTCTCCTAGGGATTGGCTTCTGGAGGCCTTTGGGGATGGGCAGGAGGACTGGACTGGGAAGTAGCAAGCCTGGCAGTGCTTCTGTGCTGTCCTCTTCCTGCACTTGGTAGCCTTCAGGAGGCAAGTGCACATTGGCCTGCAGAAAGCTTATCCCTTGCATCATTTTATATAGAGTAGCTACAGTGATGTATGTTACAACTGGACTACATCCAAGCACCAGTATATAAATTGCTGAACAAAAAAAATAAAAAAAAATAAAAAAAATAAAAAAAATAGGCCTTTTCAAGGCTGGGTCCAGAGCTTCAAGGAACTAGTGACTACTATACTTTGGCAACTGGAAGAGACCCCTCCAGGCATCGATGCATGCCTGAACTGTGCTCTTGAGCCTCTGATTCAGGGATCTAACCACCTGTGACCCAATAGCCACAGGCAGCAGGGAGCCAAACCCCTATATGTCACCCTCCCCTTATATGTGGATGATGGCACACTTATTGCCCAGGCTAAGACATAGGACACCAACTTGTAGGTACTAAAAGGGGTGTATACAATAATATTCAGACTCTTTGTAGCCTTTGCTCTGGTATTGGAGCATTCCAAGTCAGAGCTCTTTTACTTCTCTTATAAGCTAGGAGATAATAATCCCCCAATTGATCTGGGCTTTGCTTTCTTTTTTTTTTTTTTTTTTTTTGTTCAACAATTTATATACTGGTGCTTGGACACAGTCTGGTTGTAGCATACACAAGTGTAACTACTTTATGATAAGATGATGAAGGGGATCAGCTTCCCTCAGGCAAACATATGCTTGCCTCCTAAAGGCTACCAAGCACAGGATGAGGGCAGCACGTTAAAGCTGCCAGACTAGCTAATTCCCAGTCTGGTCTCCTCCATCTACCTCCCTTGGCCCCTGGAAGCTGATCTTGAAGAGGCTAGCAACTAGACCAATGGGTCACTTCCTAGTTAACCGCTACTAGCAAAAGCTGGCAGACACCAAGGGTGGCAGTGGGATAGGTGTTAGTTTGCCATAAAAGACTCTGAGGCAAAGCCTCAGATCCATAACTAGACCAGGTTTGGCTGTTATCTGATACCCAAAGGATTGGTTCTGAAGGTGAATGCCATGGCATTCTTCTTCAAAAAATCAATCAAGTCACCAATATAAATCAGCCCCTTGATATGGTCCTTGAAGTCATCGCTTCTTGATCTGATACCATTACCTTCCTAATTGGGAAACATCTCTGCTCACTGTCTTATACATTCCACAAGCTCTGTTGGTTGTCTGATCTTTGATCAGACAGGGTATCTATCAACTAAATGTCATACTCTTCCTCAGAATCTATGGTAAGGGTGGCACACATCTGGAGGGTCCACCTCCAGATTGCTGCTTTGCCTCAGCAGATGCCTTGGGTGGCAGAACACCCACTATCGACTGGGGAGAAGACACTGTCATCCCCCCCTCACCTAGCACTACCACCAGGGAGTGCTACATTTCCCCAACTCCCTCTCAGGATTGTCAACTTGGCAAGCTCACTTCTAGAGTGGCTTGATCTCATTCTACCCCTGGTCACTCTCACCAGGTTTCTCCCTCTCCCATCCCATCACTTCTGGTGGGGGAAGAGGACACTCTGGCTACTGTCCCATTACAGTTGTTGGCACCCTAGCAGGTGTCAATAAGGATGCAAAGGCAATTGCCAAATCCCTCAAGATGACTAAGAGCTGGGTCCTCAAGCATTTTTCCACTCCTATCAGGAGGGAAAATCTCCATGAGATTGCAAGAGCAGCTGCTACATTAGTGACAGCTCTCAAAGATGCTGGCTGGTTTTCAGTCAGCCTTTGCAGTAACATGTCAGTTACACTGGCAGATACTATTGTTGAGATGGTAGGACCTCCTCCAAGGCAGCCCTCCCCTCTTCCTCCCTTGTCCCCTCCTCCTATGGAGACAGACAATCTGCAACTGAGGGCTCCCCAGCCCTGTCCCATTAACAACCCTCTGTCAGCTTTTGATGGGGGGAATAGATCTAGAAGGGGCCTCTGCCTCCTTCCTACCCCACCAAAGAAGCTTTCTCCTAGGGGCCCCCCTTTGCCAGTCAACAAAGCTACAAAAACAGGCAACTATGCCCAGGTTGCAATAGCCCTACCTGCTCCACAGCAGGCTACTATGACTAATCTGGTCAATCTGGCTAGGGTATTCCCTACTCTTCCCCCTCAAAAGCTTGTCCAGCTTGAAAAGCAAGCTTCTGGGGCATCACCCATCAAACTGGAGGCAAAGAAGCCTCTGATAATGACTGCTAGCCCATCCATGCACCAGGTTATCATCTCTGTGGATGTTGTGTCTTTGAGTGTGACTCCCAATGATCTTCTTAATGCTGTTAATACAGCTCTCATCACTGCAAGGTCTGAACTTTACAGCAAATCTATCTGGGCTGGCTTCAGTGGTTTCATTATAGCCACCAACATCATTGTGATGGAGGATGACCTTAAGGTCATCTGCCAATGCCTCCTGTTGGTCCTTGGTCCTAGCTCACAAGGGGATGTTGACATCCTGCACTCCAAATCTTATCTTAAGATAATTGGGGTTTCTTTTCTGTGTCAAGGGCATGATAATACCAAGTCCAAGTGAGCAAGTACAATGCTTCTTAATCTGATACCAGTACCTTCCTACTTGGAAAATACCTCTGCTCATTGTCTTATATGTTCTCCAAGCCATGTTGGTCATCTGATCGAAGATCAGACATGGTATCCATCAACCTAATATCACATTTTTCCTTGGAATCTACAAGAGGTAGGAGTGGTGCATGTCTGGGGGGTCCACCTTCAGGTTGCCACTTTGCCACAGCAGATGCCTTAGGTGGTAGGACATCCACTATTGACTGGGGAGAGGACACTGCTATCCCCCCCTCGCCTAGCACTACCACCAGGGAGTGCTATATTTCCCCAACACCTTCTCAGGATCATCAACTTGGCAAGCTCACTCCTAGAGTGGCTTGATCTCATTCTACCCCTGGTCACTCTCACTAGGTTTCTCCCTCTCCCATCCCA
This sequence comes from Podaxis sp. AQ795752, assembly GCA_018524425.1. Lineage (NCBI taxonomy): Eukaryota > Fungi > Basidiomycota > Agaricomycetes > Agaricales > Agaricaceae > Podaxis > Podaxis sp. AQ795752. The sequence goes on along the minus strand of JAEUWK010001023.1, from coordinate 13,633 downwards.
TCACTTCTGGTGGGGGAAGAGGACACTCCGGCTGCCATCCCATTAGAGTTGTTGGGCACCCTAGCAGGTATCAATGAGGATGCAGAGGCAATTGCCAAATCCCTTGAGATGATCAGAAGCTGGGTCCCCAAGCATTTATCCACTCCCATCAGAAGGGAGAATCTCCATGAGATTGTGAGAGCAGCTGCTACATTAGTAACAGCTCTCAAAGATGCTGGCTGGTTTTCAGTCAGCCTTTGCAGCAACATGTCAGTCACACTGGCAGATGCTATTGTTGGGGCAGTAGGACCTCCTCCAAGGCAACTATCCTCCCTTTCCCCCTTATCCCCTCCTCCTATGGAGATGGATGATCCACAACTGAGGGCTTCCCAGCCCTGGCCCATTAGCAACCCTCCATCAGCTCTTGATGGAGGGAACAGAGTCAGAAGTGGCCCCCACCCCTTCCCCACCCCACCAAAGTGGCTCCCTCCTAGGGGCCCACCTTCGCTAGTCAACAAGGCCATGAAACTGGGCAACTATGCCCAAGTTGCAATAGCCCCACCTGTTCTACAACAGGCTACCACAACTAACCTGGTCAATTTAGCCAGGGTATTCCCTACCCTTCCCCCTTGGAAGCTTGTTTAGCTCAAAAAGCAGACTTCTGGGGCATTATCCACCAGACTGGGGCAAGAAAGCCTCCGATGATGACTGCTAGCCCATCCAGTTGCCAGGTTATCATCTCTGTGGATGTTGCATCTTTGAATGTGACTCCCAGTGATCTTCTCAATGCTGTTAATACAGCTCTCATTGCTGTGAGGTCTAAACTTTGTGGCAAATCTATTCATCCAGGCTTCAGTGGTTTCATTGTTGCCACCAATGTCATTGCAATGGAGGACGACCTGAAGGTCATCCACCGACACCTCCCATCAGTCTTTGGTCCCAGATCACAAGGGGACATTGACATTCCACACTCCAAGTCTTATCTTAAGATTATCGAAGTTTCTTTCTTATGTCAAGGGCAGGATAATACTAAGCCTGATGACATTCTTGCCACTATGAGGCAGTTGCCTTATGCAGACTTATTTACAATCACCGATTGCATCAGAGTCAGGTGGAACTCTCTAGTGTTAGATGGGTGTACTGCTTGGATCAAAATCTGGGATTCCCAGAAGGGAACCAAAGCAAGGTCCCTGATTAACAGGACCATCCAGATCTTTGGTCAATCTTGCTGTATCCTTGTGGCTAAGGCCAACCCCAGGGTCCCCCTCTGTCAGTGATACTGGTGTTGGGGTCACCCCACAACCATGTGCAGGCATGAAGACCATGCCTGCCCAACTTGTTCTAGTCCTCACAAATGTGAGAACCATTGTCTACTGTGCGTGTTGTGCAAGGGCAATCCCAGAGCCAACCCTCCCATCCCTCCCATGAGGCCAGATCACCCCTGCCCTCATGGTGAATCATTTGCCTGCCCTAATGGTAAGGGCAAGCATGTGGCTGATTTCTGCAAATGTCCATTCTGGTCCCACTGGTTTGATAGTGAATGGATTAGGAAGAAGTATTCCAAGGTGCATGACAGATTGTCCCACCACCTTGACTGTTCTAATGCTTGGCGTCCCTTTCAGTCTTAATGAAAGTGGTGTCAGACATTTGTATCTACTCTCAGAATGTCAATCATAGTTACATTCTGGTAGACACTATCCTCAAGTCTAATAAAATGGACTACAATATCATCTTTCTTCAGAAACCCCCTGGAGGTTCATTTGGAAGGCTCCCTTGACCATTAGGGGAGGGGGGTATGATGTAATCAGTGCTCTGAAGCATCCTGAGTGGACATGCTTTGTAAAGCAGACAGACTCTGAATCCAGGCCCTGAGTTATGGCATATGTCCATAACAGGCTCCTTAGGCTTTGACCATCACTCCATACAGATCTGGTAGATCATAACAATATGCAGATGATCACCCTGTTTCAGGGGGATTCTCATATACATTTGCTCAACATCTACTCTGATGCTGAGAAAATGGCAGTCCAAGCCCTTTTGGAGATCTTGGACTCTTTACCACCCATAAATTATATGGGAGGAGATTTCAATCTCTGGTCAAGTATGTAGGAGGAGTTGTATTCCTATCACCACTTTTGGTCTCAGACTTTGCTGGATACAGCATCTGATCTTGGCCTGGATCTAGCACATCCACTAGTCCCAGGCCCTACCAGGTTGCCCTTCACAGCATCGGATCAGCCATCGGTGATCAATCTCATGTTTGTTCCAGTACAGGAGGCTCTCACAGTCCATTATAGGATTGAGCTTTTCCTGTGGAGTATGTTGGATCACACACCCCTTATCATTATACTCCCCATTGGCAGGTTGCTGCTAGGGGGGAAATGTAAGGCCTTGCCTAAGGGATCAGAGGAGGAAGAAGACTTCCTCCTCATGTACTCAAAGGGAATCTCTGCCCTGAAGAGTAGGGAGCCTCTTAACTCTGGCCAGGTTGAAGAGATGACATCTGCCATCTCTGAGATCTTTTCCAGGGCATGGGACTCCTATGTCAAGGAGGTCAACATCATGTCACATTCTAAGCCTTGGTGGAACAGAGTGTGTCAAGCAGCTCTCAGTCAACATTGGGCCTCTGTGTCCCCTAAAGACTGGGCTGCTAGCCATTCACAAATGGATGTAGGTAAAGTTGCTGCACATGTAGTCTCTGAGGGTCTTCTTGTCCCCCTAGAGGTAACACACATCTGCATGCGTAATTCAATTTCACTGAGCAAGTTATAGAGACAGTGAGACCCCAGGACCTGACCATGTTACATAGTTGCACCTGAAAGACATGATTGTGAACAAGAATTGTCATAACATATTTCTCACTTTGGCCAATAGCTGCCTGCAAGTGGGTTATTGGCCAAGGCATTTCAAAAAGTCAGTCTCGGTCATTATCCCTAAACCTGGCAAACCCTCCTATTTGATCCCAAAGTTGTTCAGGCCAATTGTGCTTCTGAATACTTTGGGAAAGCTTATTAAGAAGATGCTATCTAAACGTCTTCAGTTTGACTTTGTCAAGTATGGAGTCTTTCATCCTAATCAGCTTGGTGGCATCTGACAGAGATCTACAGAAGACACTAGGTTGTTCCTTACCCATGTCATCAGGAGTGGCTGGGCAAAGGGCCTCAAGATGAGCATTATTGCTTTCAATATTGCTCAGTTCTTCCCATTGCTTAACCATGATATGCTCATGGCTATTTTAGCAAAGCAGGGATTCTCTCCCAATGTGGGGAGATTCTTTGCTTCTTATCTTGTGGGGTGTGCCACCTCCTACCTTTGGGGGCAATTCTCCTCAGATCTGATGGACACAGATGTTGGAGTTGGGCAGGGTTCTGTCCTATCTCTGGTGTTGTCAGCTTTGTATCTAGCTTCCCTAATGAAGCTTTTTGATAGGGAAGCCAAACATCTTCAGACCACTCTCCTCTTGTATGTGGATGATGGTACATTGATCGCCCAGGCAAAGGCCTGGGACAGCAACCTGCGCATGCTCAAAGAAGCATACACAGCTATATTTAGGCCATTTGTAGCCTTCGTGCTGGTTTTGGAACATTCCAAATCTAAGCTGTTTCACTTCTCCTGTAAGCCAGGAGATGATAATCCCCCAATTGATCTGAGCTTTGCCCCATTCAGTGGTGACACCCCTCTTCAACCCAAGACCTATTGGAGGTATCTTGGGTTCTATTTTGATCAGTGATTGTCCTTTAAGAAGCACATCTGATACTACTCCACCAAATCCCTCTTGACTGTTAAGGCAATGGGGATGTTGGGTAACTTGTCAAGGGGTTTGACTTCAGATCAGAAGCAAACCCTATATAGAGTGTGTGTAGTACTCATAGCCACCTATGGATACCACCTGTGATACTATCTGGGGGCACATAACAAGATGCTCCTGAGAAAACTCACCTTGATGCAGCATAAGGCTGCATTGTGGATTATCAGCACTTTCCAAATATCTCCTTTGGGGAAGGCTCAGGCCCTAGCAGGCCTCATCCCCATCTACTTGCACTTGAGGAAATTAGCTGAGAGGGCCACTTTTCATCTTCATATGCTCTCTCCCAACCATGCCTTACAAGCATTGTTGGAGGCAGATCATTCTATGGGTGTGCTACCACACCCCAGATCCATCACTCTCATGTCTAATAAACAACATGAGAAAGCAAGTGGCCCTCTTGTCACTTTGCACAATTGACTTGATGAGATTAGTGAGCAGTTCAAGCCTGATGCTGATGAAGCCAGGCTGGGCTACCATTTACTTGATAGGTTCAAGGACCAAATCAAGTTCCGATCTGCCCCATGTGATCTTGAAGATCAAGTGAGGTATCTACAGCAGATGGACAGCATCCTTAGGAGGGCAGAACAGTCCCCTGGTACAGCCTATTGTGTGGTACTGATGCAAGTTGGCCCACACATGGCCATTATCAAGCAGTCTTGGCTTCCTTGGTATATCACCATGGAAACTTGGTCTATGCAGCCAGGAGAGCAGTAGGCAATGTTACTGCCCCAGATGTGAAACTTTTTGCCATTCAGTTGGCACTTGCTCAGGCTGTTGGCTTGGCAGGTGCTGACACTATTTTGGTCTGGACTGATTCTTTGGCCTTGGCCAAACAGATAGTTGACCCAAGCCCAAAGTCAGGGCAAGTCCATGCTCTGGCTGTCATTAGACTCCTTTATCCATGGCTGTCACAGCCTGGGAGGAAGATTCAATTCTAGGAAGTCCCATTAGGGGTCCCTGGGAAGTTTATTAGACAGTGTACAAGCATGCCAAATTACTACCACCCATGGCAATAGGGTCACAGGTAGTTAGATCCCTGAACCAGAAGCTCAAGAGTTTGGTTCAGGCTTGTGTCAATGCCTGGAGGGGTCTCTTCCAGATGCCAAAGTACAGGAGTCACCAGTTCTTTGAGGTTCTGGACCCAGCCTCAAAGAAGCCTATTCAGCCAAGGTACCACTCTGGTGGTGCTTGGCTTTCTCTCCTTTGTAGAGCCCTGCCTAGTCTCACAGTGTGCTTTACAAGATGTGTCCTTGGACATACCCCAATTGGGTCCTACAAGATCTGATTTTTTCCTCAGGAGGATTTCTCCTATCCCTGTGGCTTGGCTATCATCAAGACATGGGATCATATCTTGCAGCATTGTCAATGCTTCAAGGATCACATCAAGAGGCCAGTCTATATTGGTGACTTGATAGACTTCCTGAAGAAGAACACTATGGCATTTGCCTTCAGGACTAATCCCTTGGGTATTGGATAACAGCCAAACCTGGTCCAGTTATGGACCTGGGGCCTTACCTCAGAGTCCTTTATAGCAAATTGATGCCTAACCCACTGCCACCCTTGGTGTCTGCTGGCTTTTGCTAGTAGCAGTTAACTGGGAAGCGACCCATTTGTCTGGTTGCAGGCCTTTTTGAGGTCAGCTCCCAGAGGCCAAGGGAGGTGGATGGGAGGACTAGGCTGGGAAGTACCAAATCTGGCAGTTCCAATATGCTGCCTTCATCCTGTACTTGGTAGTCTTCAGGAGGCAAGCATGTGTCGGCCTGGGGGGAGCTGATCCCCTCCATCACTTTATCATAGAGTAGTTACTTTATGCATACTACAACTGGACTGCATCTGAGCACCAGCATATACATTGTTGAACAAAAAAAAAAAAAAAAAAAAAAAAAGCCAATTAAATGGCAAATAGCTTTGCATCAGGTGCAGTGACATCACCTACCACTCTCCTGGTCACATTGACCAGGTTTCCTCAGTGGTATACCAAAGCTGCTGAAATAGCCTGGTAAAAGCCATGGGTGGGCAGACTTACATCAGTTTCACAGTAGGCTGTGTTAGGGGAGTGCTCTGCCTCTCTCAAGAGAAGCTTCATTTGCTGTAAATACCTAGCCTAGTCCTCTTTGTCTTGGGGGCAGCTCTAAACTTGATCTAATCCTGGAATCAATCAAGCAGATAATATCCAGGCCAGGTATCATCAGCATCTGGCTTGAATTATTTACTGATTTTATCCAGCTTCTCATTAGATGCAATCAGGAGACCACCTGCCTTCTCATGCTGCCTGGGAGTCATGAGGGCAATAGATCTGGGGTGAGGAGTCACTCCTATTGAATAATCACTTCCCAATAATGCCTGGAGGGTGTGGTTGGAGGATAGTGTATGAAGCCTAAAGCTTGCCCTCTCAGTGAGCTTTTTGAGATGCAAATGGAATGGAATGAGGCCTGCTAATGCCTCATTCCCTCCTATAGGGGATGTCTTAAAGGTGCCAATAGTCCACAGTGCAGCCTTATGCTACATTGGTTGAGAGAGACCTCAGGAGCATCTTGTTTTGTGCACCTGGGAAGTACCAAAGGTGGAACCCATAAGTGGCTATGGGCACCACACATGCTTTATAGAGTGTATGTTTCTGATCAGATGTCAGACCATGCAAAGAATTGCCTAGCATCCCCATTGCCTTGACTGTTGATAGGGACTTAGTGAAGTAATACCTAATGTGTTCTTTGAATGAGAGCTATCAATCAAAGTAGAATCCCAGGTACTGCCAGTATGGTTTGGGTCTAAGAGGGTTATCACCAGTGAATGGAGCAAACCCCAGATCTATTGGTGGATCATCATCTCCATATTTCCATGAGAAGTAATAAAGCTCTGATTTGGAATGTTCCAAAACCAGAGTGAATGCAATGAAAAGTCTAAAGATAATAGCATAAGCACTCTTGAGTGCCTGCAGGTTGTTGTCCCAAGCTTTAGCCTGGGCTATGAGTGTACTGTCATCCACATACAAGAGGAGGGTGACTTTGAGTGGTGCTGCTTCCCTGTTGAACAGCTTCATCAGGGGGGCCAGATACAAAGCAGACAGGACAGGGGACAGGACAGAACCCTGTTCCATCCCAATGTCTGTGTCCATGGGGTTTGAGGAAAACTGCCCCCAGAGATAAGAGGTAGCTTGCCTGACTAGGTAAGAAGCAAAGAACCTCCCCACATTGGGGGGGAACCTCTGCTTGTCCAGGATGGCCATGAGCATGTCATGATTCATAGATAGAAAGAACTGAGCAATGTCAAAGGTGACCATGCTTGTCTTGAGACCCTTAGCCCAGCCACTTTGAATGACATGGGAAAGGAATAAACCAGCATCTTCAGTAGATCTCTGCCTGACCCCACCTAGCTGGTTTGGATGGAAAACCCCATACTTGACAGAGTTGAACTGAAGGTACTTAGATAGCATCTTCTCAATAAGTTTACCTAAGGTGTTCAGAAGCACTATAGGCCTGAATGACTTGGGCATGAAATATGAAGGCTTTCCCAGTTTGGGGATGATCACTGAGACTGACTCCTTAAAGTGCCTTGGCCATTACCAAACTGACAGGCAGGCATTGGCTAGGGCAAGGAACACATTGTGACATTGCTCATTCATGACTATGTCCTTCAGGTGAGACCATGTCACATGGTCTGGTCCTGGGGCAGATGCTAAGGAGCAAGCTGAGAGTGCTTCAGTAAGCTTAAGGCACAAGAATGAGATCCAATCCCAAGTAGGTAGGGAGGGGAGAAAGTCTAGGACAGTAATCTCAGGTCTATAATCTGAGGCTGCATTCATTATAAGTGTTAAGTGCCATATAGTGCATTCCACAAGGCATCTAGGTCATGGCAGGGGCAGCTATCATAGCTGATGGCTTCCACTGCCAGCATTTTGTGTTGCTTGACCCACTTCATAAGGTCCCATGGTCACTTGTTGGTTGTAGCAATCTCTGTGATCTTATCATCAAAAAATACCCATTTGGTGGCTTTGGTGGCTTGCCTGAATTCAGCCCAGTCTTCTTGGGACCCAGAGGCCCTATGATGATTGAGTGCAGCTTGGCACTCTTCATTCCACTAGGATTTGGAGCATGAGACAATATTGATCTCTTTGGCACAGGAATCCCATGCCCTAGAGAAGACCTCAGCTATGGCAGAAGCCATTTCCTCAATCTGGTCAGAGTTTTGAGGCCTTCTATCCACCAGCACAGTTAGGCCCTCAAAGCACATAGTGCTGGTCTACAGGGTCCCTTGCAGACTAGGCACAAAGCCTGCTACCCTTAGCTCCATAATGTTGGCGTCTTGAAGTAACACATGTCTTCTGGTGACCACCAAAGGGGTCTTCCCTATTAGTAGGCTCTTATGCCATGTTTTGCAAGCACTCTGGCCTACTCCCCAGACTGGATAAAGCACTTGAGTTTGTTGGGCCTACTGAGCTAGCTGAGTGAGTACCCCAGAGGGCCCAGCCAACCTTTTGGCACCTTCCTATAGGGTGGGAAGGGGAAATTGCATCCAGCTGCAATACATCACTGACCAAACACCTGGGGACTGACCCAGTATCAACTTAAGCAAATACACCTGGTATTTACTCCAGGATTCACCAACAGAGGATTTAGATCTCTCAAGCTGGGCACAATGGTTTTTCTCATGGCCTGCTACAGTCTTTTTTTTTTTTTTTTTTTTTTTTTTTGTTCAACAATTTATATACTAGTGCTTGGATGTAGTCCAGTTGTAGTATACATAAAGTAACTACTCCATGATAAAGTGATGGAGGGGATCAGCTCCTCCCAGGCTGACACATGCTTGCCTCCTGAAGGCTACCAAGCATAGGATGAGGGCAGCATGTTGGAACTGCCAGATTTGCTACTCCCCAGTCTGGTCCTCCCATCCACCTCCCTTGGCCCCTGGGAGCCAACCTCAAAGAGTCCTGCAACCAGACAAATGGGTTGCTTCCCAGTTAACTGCTACTAGCAAAAGCTGGCAGACACCAAGGGTGACAGTGGGTTAGGCATCAATTTGCCATAAAGGACTCTGAGGCAAGGCCCCAGGTCTATAACTGGACTGGGTTTGGCTGTTATCTGATACCCAAGGGATTGGTCCTGAAGGCAAATGCCATAGTGTTCTTCTTCAGGAAGTCTATCAAGTTGCCAATATAGACTGGCCCCTTGATGTGATCCTTGAAGCATCGACAATGCTACAAGATATGATCCCATGTCTTGATGATAGCCAAGCCACAGGGATAGGAGAAATCCTTCTGAGGAAAGAATTGGATCTTGCAGGACCCGATGGGGGCATGTCCAAGGACACATCTTGTGAAGTACACCATGAGACCAGGCAGGGCTTTACAAAGGAGAGAAAGCCAAGCACCACCAGAGTAGTACCTTGGCTGAATAGGCCTCTTTGAGGCTGGGTCCAGAACCTCACCTGCTACAGTCTACTGGTTGGGCAGGCAGGGCTGGCATCACTAGGTACCTCTGGGGTACTATCTCCAGACTAGCTTCCTGTTCCCCAGCATCTACTTTGCTTATGGCCTTAAGGCTGCAGATCTGTATAATAAGTGTCTGGGATCTCTGTCTTGCAGGGGCCGCTACCAGGGTGGTTGTCACATGGATGCTTACTAAGCATTCCACAGGACAGACCCAGGTCAATCCAAGTTACCCCAGTCTAACCCAGTTTCATTTTTTTTTTTCATTTTTTTTTTTTTTTGTTTAACAATTTATATACCAGTGCTTGGATGCAGTCTGGTTGTAGTATGCATAAAGTAACTACTCTATGATAAAGTGATGGAGGGGATCAGCTTCCCCCAGGCTGATGTGTGCTTGCCTCCTAAAGACTACCAAGCACAGAATGAGGGTAGCACATTGGAACTGCCAGATTTGCTACTTCCCAGTCTAGTCCCCCTGTCCACTTTCCTCAGCTCCCAGGAGCCAACCTCAAAAAGGCCTGCAACCAGACAAATGGGTCGCTTCCCAGTTAACCGCTACTAGCAAAAGCCAGCAGATACCAAGGGTGGCAGTGGGCTAGGCATTAATTTGCTGTAAAGGACTCTGAAGCGAAGCCCCAGGTCTATAACCAGACCAGGTTTGGCTATTATCCAATACCTGAAGGATCGGTCCTGAAGGCAAACACCATGGCATTCTTCTTCAGGAAATTGATCAAGTTGCCAATATAAATCAGCCCCTTAATGTAGTCTTTGAAGTGTTTGCAATGCTGCAAGATATGATCCTGTGTCTTGATGATGGCCAAGTCACAGGGACAGGAGAAGTCCTTCTGAGGAAAGAATCAGATCCTGTAAGACCTGATGGGGGCATGTCCAAGGACACATCTTGTGAAGCATGCTATAAGACCAGGCAGAGCTCCATGAAGAAGAGAAAGCCAAGCACCACCAGAGTTGGTACCTCAGCTAAATAGGCCTCCTTGAGGCTGGGTCCAGAACTTCAAGGAACTGGTGACCCCTGTACTTCAGTGCCTGGAAGAGAGCCCTCCAGGCATCAATGCAAGCCTGAACTGAACTCTTGAGCTTCTGGTTCAGGGATCTAACTACCTGTAACCCTATAGCAACAGGCGGCAATGATTTGGCATGCTTGTATGCTGTCCAATGAATTTCCCAGGGGTCATCCAATGGGACTTCCCAGAATTGAATCTTCCTCCCAGGCTGTGACAGCCATGGGGAAAGGAGTCTAATGACAGCCAGAGCATGGACTTGCCCCAGTTTCAGACTAGGGTTGACTATTCATTTGGCTGAAGCCAAAAAGTCAGTCTAGACCAAAATGGTGTTGGCACCTGCCAAGCTAATGGCCTAAGCAAGTGCCAACTGAATGGCAAAGAGTTCCACATCTGGGGCAGTAACATCACCTACTGCTCTCCTGGCTGCATGGACTAGGTTTCTGCAGTGAAATACCAAGGCAGCTGAAACTGCTTGATAATGGCTATATGTGGGCCCAGTTCCATCTGCTGTCCTGGAGTTTGGGTGATCCCTACTAACAACTGCCCACTATCCCCCAAAGGAGGTCCCCAAAGGCCTGGCTGCAGTGGTGGGGGTGGCTTGTCCATTACAGTTGGCTTGTTATTACCTTATTATCCTATCTTACCATCCCCTATCCTTTTGGACCCTTCTGGGCTAGCTCTAAGAGACCCAACACAGTGTGAGCCACTTAGAACCTTGGAGTGAATGACCAGTCAAAGGCAGACTTCAAGTTTAACATCTTAAGGGGATGCACCAGTATAACCTGACTTCCATTGAGCCTGGTCTTGGCCAGAGGCAGCAGGCTGTGCCCACCCTTTCAACTGGTATGGTACCCCTGTCCCATTAAGTTAGCTACCCAGCAATATACCACTCTGCCATGGTCAAGTATGAGTGTATAGAGGTGTCCTAAAGCCTGGACATAAAGATCTGCAGTACTAGGTTGCCTCAGACACTCTGTGTGTCTGCAACGTCCACCCCCCACATACGCACAGCCGACTATGGCACCACATGGTGGTCAGAGATCAAGGAGCATCTGCCTTGAAGAGGCCTATTCAGCCCAGGTACTACTTGGGTGGTGCCTGGCTTTCTCTCCTTTGTGGAGCTCTGCCAGGTCTCACAGCACACTTTACAAGATGTGTCCTAGGATATGCCCCTATTGGGTCTTATAGGATCTGATTTTTCCCTCAGGAGGATTTCTCCTGTCCCTGTGGCGTAGCTATCATTGAGACATGGGATTATATCTTGCAGCATTATAAACACTTTAAGTACCACATCAAGGGGCCAATCTATATTGGCAACTTGATTGATTTCCTGAAGAAGAATGCCCTGGCTTTTACCTTCAGGACTGATCCTTCAGGTATTGGGTGACAGCTAAACCCAGTCCAGTTATGGACCTAGGGCCTAGCTCCAGAGTCCTTTATGGCAAATTAACACCTATCCCACTGCCACCCTTGGTGTCTGCTGGCTTGTGCCAGTAGCAGTTAACTGGGAAATGACCCATTGGTCTGGTTGTGGGCCTCCTTGAGGTTGGCTCCCAGGGGCCTTGAAAGGTGGACAGAGGGACCAGACTGGGGGAGTAGTGAGTCTGGCAGCTGGTTAGGATGGAAGACTCCATACTTGACTAAGTTGAATTGAAGATGTTTAGACAACATCTTTTCAATAAGTTTCCCTAGGGTGTTCAGAAGCACTATGGGCCTAAACACCATAGAAGTTGAGTAGGAGGGTTTACTGGGTTTAGGGATAATGACTAAAACTGACTTTTTGAAATGCCTTAGCCAATAGCCTATCTGCAGGCAGCTATTGGCCAAAGCAAGAAATACATTGTAACAGTCATCATTCACAATCATGTCTTTTAGGTGTAACCATATAACATGGTTGGGCCCAGGGGCTGAAGCAGATGAACATACCAAAAGAGCAGGCCTTGCCCAAGGGATCGGAGGAGGAAGAGGACTTTCTCCTCATGTGCTTAGAGGGAATCTCTACCCTTAAGGGTGGAGACCCTTTTAATTCCAACCAGGTTGAGAAGATGGCATCTGCTATTGCCAAAATCTTTTCCATGGCATAGGACTCCTGTGCCAAGGAGGTCAACATCATGTCACACTTGAAACCTTGGTGGAATGGAGCATGTCAAGCAACGCTCAGTCAATATTGGGCCTCAGGGTCCCCTAAAGACTGGGCTGAGTTTAGGTGAGCCATTAGGGACACCAAGTGGGCATTCTTCAATGAGAAGATCATAAAGATAGCTACTATGAACAAGCACCCATAGGACCTAATGAAATGGGTCAAACAGTGCAAAGTACTGGCAGTGGAGGCCATTACCTATAATGGATGTCCCTGTCATAACTTATATGACTTATGGGGTGCACTCCATGAGACATACAATGTGGCATCAGACCAACAACCCAATGTCTCTATCTTGGATCCTCTTCCATCACTTTCTGAGCAGGAATGGGTTTCTTTCTCACAGATGGAGTTGACCAAAGCTCTTTTGGCTTGCTCATCTGCTTCAGCCCCAGGACCTGACCATGTCACATGGTTGCACCTGAAAGACATGATCATGAACAAAAACTATTGTGACATGTTTCTCACTTTGGCCAATAGCTGCCTACAGGTGGGCTACTGGCCAAGGCATTTTAAAAAGTCAGTTTTGGTCATTATCCCTAAACCTGGTAAACCCTCCTATTCAACCCCAAAGTCATTCAGGCCTATTGTGCTCCTGAATACCTTGGGAAAGCTTATTGAGAAGATGTTATCCAAACATCTTCAGTTTGACTCCATCAAGTATGGAGTCTTTTCTCCTTACTTCCCTTGACTTGGTGGTGAGGAACTGCAACAACGTCCTATATCAGAAGGGCTTTAATCTCAGGGTTGAGTCAGCCAAAGCGAATGACAAGACCTTATGGTTGACTACCAATCAAGTCGCCACTGATGAGAAACTCCTCATTGTCAAGAAGGGCATTACAGACTCCAATAGGTCTGGTTTTGCCACCCCTGAGATTAGGGACTCTGTTGTCCCTTCCTTACCCATGTCCAAATCATTTGTCAAGCTGACAAACATTCCTTACTTCTGTGCCAATGGCACCCCTCACATGTCTGATGACTTCAAAGAAGTCATTGAACAATTGCCATACCATGAGATGATCCAACATCTTGTGGGCAAACCTTGCTTCCACCAAGTCTCCTCCCATTCTGACTTGGCCATCCTCTTCTTCAACCTATGGGACTCACAATCGGCCTCTAGGGCCAAACTCCTAATTAATCACACCCTACTATTTGAAAATCGGGTGTATACTTTCTGTGGCACATCAATGAGGACTGCCTCCCCTCTGTGCAACAGGTGTTGGAGATGGGGCCATCCAACACATCTGTGCAGGGCATGC
>JAEUWK010000925.1:0-17004 GCA_018524425.1 Podaxis sp. AQ795752 | reverse complement strand
ACACATCTCTTCATTATTGAAGATGACGACTTCTCTAAGCTGTCCCAAGAGATTGAGGAGAATATTTTCAGGTTCGGTACAAGCTCAACCCATCGTGATCGTTCCTCATATAACTCCATTATCCAGCAAGCTCAACCTCCCAGAATGGGCTGGTATGTCCCCTTTCGACCCATTCGCTAATCACACTTTAACTTTACCATAAGTTACGGTGAAGCCTGATTTGCAATCAGAAATCGAAAGTCTCCTCCAGTCTCCGGCCTCCGACTCCCGCGGGTGGCTCTCAGTGAAGTACGACATCTCGCCGCCGCCACCGAACGAGGACGACCCGACCCTTCTCGTTAAGGGGGACTTCATTTATTGTAATCTTGTATCGCCCAACCGCCTTGATGTTACCTATCGTGCCGTGTACTTCTGTGGCGTATTCTATACGATAGCATCGGCCAAAGAAAGAGCCACTCAGGAATTGCTTTCTGCCGTTTACAAGAATGCTTTGCATCTGGTTTCCGACGTACGCCCGTTCTTCCTTGACGTTACCAGGAGGAGTTCTGACTTTTTTTGTATTTCTTCTTAGAATCCTGGAACTCCACCCGACCAGCCCACTCGCTCCGACCTCGACACTTTGCTTTATCGAGCTTTGGATCAGAAGTTCCAGAAAGAGTTCAACTTCGCTTACGAAGGAGATAAGACCGCTCCAGGTGATAAAGTCGGAAACACTCTTTATGCGGCTAAAGCTAGTTTCGACTCCGACACTCGTGACGATGCAGCTGCTACAGAAGCAGTCCAAACCATCATCAGGTGATGCATTTTTTTCGTATTCTGCCCGATGGAGGAACGGCTCACAGGGCATGATAGTGCTTTCAACTTGCCTTTCGATACAAATGGTACGTTTCTCAATATCCATTTGTCACCTCACTCATCCACGAATTCTCTGTCAGAAGGGGCCTTGCGCCAACAGATCAGCAACGACATCCTATCGAAGGTCAAGCGATGCCTCGAGGCTGATCCTGTCCTCGCGCCACTCAATTCATGGAATGCCATGAGCGACGATAGACAATATTCGTACTCTGACCCTGCGAAGAGCGACCTTATTCCGGTTCTCAAGACTATTTTCTTGTATTGTAATGCAAGCATTACCACTGAGCAAGCAGTGGCTAAGCGTAGCTTCATCTACTTCGTTGGGGTGCGACTTTTTCCTTCAATCCAGTCCATTTCTCCGTCATTTTTGCTCACGAACTTTACAGGTACTCTATGACACCGAAGAAGAGCCATGGTGAATCTGACGGTGCCGTTAACGCGATGCTTCGCAAATGCTCGATATGTAACCTTGTATAACTTGATTTGTATGTACGAAATTGTTGAGTATCAAATATATTGTGGTCCAATCAGAACTCCTCGGACATCGATTTACGAACTAAGTTCAAGTCTATGAGAATGGATAAGGATCAATTATGCCCAGCGACAGTTGGCTAGAATAAACAGTGTGGAGGCATGAGTCTCTAGGACCCAAGGAGTACCACTTGAGCAACGTAAATGTGGAGAACGACTGCAGTAGTAGCGGCCACACCTATGACACGGCGGAATCGATGTCCGGTGTCTTTGACAGACGTTGACGATCAGATTTCCCGAACAGTGCTGCAAGCTTATTTTCTTCTCTCCGGAAACACGACCCACGAAGTCGGGGCACGGGCAGAAGCAGGATAACGAATGCGTCGCCGTGGAGTTTTACCAAGTCTCAGTGGTCTTGCTTACACCACTGTACGAAACATATAGCTTCTTGGACACCTCAACATATGGGCGGAGCTCCATCGTAACGGTCTCAAATTGAAGGCGTTTAATGGATGCCCGCACACATCGCACAATGCTTCGGGCAAGGACATGTGTGCTCATTCGGCATCCGAGATTTTTGAACCCTAACGCCACTTGCATCGCTCACAGAGCACCGGCCATAGTCTTTGGCCGACCTTAATTCTCATCGGGAAGGGAGATTATTTGGTCACGTCGAATCAACAGAAGACACACCAGGATACACGTCCCAAGTCTTATCAATCAACTCTCGTAATTTAGCAGTTGATTGGTCCCTTTTGCCCTGAAAAAAGGGGACAGGTCAATGGTGTTATGCAGTTCTGTCTGACACCGAGATATCAATAGATCGCACTAGCGTGTCCCCTAGCTTCGAAGCTAGATAACAATCCATTCTTAGACTTGTAGTCCGACCAACTACGACGAGGGAGCGCCTAGGGCTGGATATATACGCATCCTAGGGTATTGCATGGCTAAGCTCAAGCCTACAAGCATGACTACAACTGCAAAAACAGCAACTCTACACGTTGTGAGTTGCCCATTCTTCGAGCGACGTGTTACTCAGGGCTTTCGCTTCATGAAAGATACAAGCAAGCTATGGAGATGCTCTCGTCCTGGAATACAGAGACGCCGGGACTACTGATACTGTACGAAGCTTCGGCGATCCCCCACGTCGTCGGGCACTCTAACCTTTGGAACCAGAACTACATGCTCATCGATGGCGGCCCCGCCAGTAATGAGCCCATGTACACGACGCCTACGCAGGCGCGCGTGAAATTCAATCTATTTTACACCTTGAATCGTCTTTCAGGCTCTACCCAGGCCGCAGGAATGACTCCTCCGGCAAATGCCATGAAGAAGATCGATACACTGGTCCTGACACACGACGACGTGGACCATAAGCGAGGTACTTGGCTTGCACTTGGCAGCGTGGTCTTTTCTAACGAGCTGCTGTTTTGCAGGAATTGAGACCTTGTTCGCCTCTCTGTACGTTCTCTCTGCGTGCCTGGACCTCTTCTGGCTGACATTTCGGGCTCAGCTTGAATGTAGCGAAGACATCGAAACACAAAGATGACTTGTATAATACCTGGGTTCTTGGAGACGCTAAGATGGCGGCTAAGGAGAAACCGATCGACCGCATCTGGTATAACAGGTTCGTACCCAGGTTAAGAAGTCGAGATTGTCAACCAAATAACTAGTTTACTAGTCTTAAGAACATCACAACTTTGAGAGTTAGTGTGCCGTTCATATTTCCAGAGATGACCAAGACTCACTCTTCGTAGACTGGGGATAAGGGAGTTGACCCAATGGATAACTGGTTTGACCTTCAATTGCAGGCTTACAATAAGATCGTTTCACCGGTGATTGATTTCAACACGGATTTTGCTCCAAGCACGGATCCACAAGGGCGATCAGGGAATTTCGCGATGTACAACGCCAACGCTGCGGCTGGTGGTCCCATGCAGAAGGGCCAGTTCACCATTCGGTTCTTGGGCCCAGCTTTTGATGTGCTGGAAAGCGATGTTTTGCTTAACATGCTGCAGGGAAAGCAATCTCTGAGAGCTCCTAAGTACAAGTTCGACCAGCAGTAAGTATTAAGGGATAGGGAAGCTGGCGGTGATTGAATCGTGTCATTTACAGAAAACTCGGGAAAGCTTCAATGACGGCATTGTCTGATTCAACACTCGATGAATTCGCCCGACTTGGTCAGGACACGCAACTCCAGGTCAAGTTAGACACCTCGATGAAAAATCGTTCCAGTATCGCCTTTATCGCGGAGGATGGCCTAACGCGTATACTGCTTCTGGGAGATGCAGTTGCGACAATCTTGAAACCGCTCTATGCCCCGGGAGGTTCGCCAGTAGACTTTACATTGATGAAGGTACGTGAGGCTCGGATCAATTATTGATTCATGTTTATATTGATGGCACTGGTGGCAGGTGATGCACCATGGGAGCAGGTACAACAACTACTGGACACGCGACGCGCAGCGCAAGGCCGAAGAGCAAAATGTGCCAGTCCTCCAGCAAAATAACTTCGATGTTTCCACACTGGCTTATGTCTACTTCTTCGCTAAGTGAGTTTCGCTTTTTGAATGTTTTGAAATTTTCTCCTCACACTCAACCCACTAGGATTCGCGCGAAGAAATATGTCGTGAGTCATCAAAGTTGTTTTGTAGCAATATGTTCCAGTGACTTTCTCTAAATAGATATCAGCCTCCTTGGACGAGCACCCAAATCCTCATGTTGCTACCATGCTTGGCATCATTATAGCCGCGATGGAGAACCAGACGAACATCGAGATCTTCCTCACTAACTATCTCGCACCTGATATCCTCCACACGATCGGCGAGCGTTTCATTAAGGGCACCGATACTTCCATCCCCTATGTCACCATCCATCTTCTAGCCCAAGGATCTCATTCGGGTGCCGTTGCCATCTACGATGGCGAGAAAGATGGCTCGGAATGGGTTTCGTATGTTGCACGGGATCTTCGCACTTCCTACCCGGAAAATTTGCTGAAGCTGAATCCGAAGATTGCTAGTAAGATAAAGCAGACGAAGGATTACCGTTTTCAACCCTACGTCAAGAAGCCCTCAACGATGCTCAGTATAACGGCGGGAGACGCAGATGGCCCTACCATCGCCACAATTCCGTTTGCCTCAGAGGTCCCTGCACCCATGCCTGTAGTCCCGCGAGCATCTCCACCTGCAAATATGGTCTGTGCAATGTTAATCAACTCACCCAGGCCACCAACCTTTGAAGAACTTGCTTCATACCAGGTCAATTTTCCGTGTTCGTTATCTATGCGTTCGATCGGCTTACACGCATTGCTTAGCCTTATCCCACACGGAGTCTCTCAGGGTTCGATGAGCTTTTGGAATACCTTGTCTCTCAAAACGAGTTCACCTCTCAAGACGTCGAAGACGCGAAAGCCGATATCGTCAACGACGGTGGTCTCAAATTTGGCGCCTTCGCTGCCTTGTTCATGGGTATCGAACGATCGGAGGAATTCCTGGCCGCAATTCCTTTCGACTTCGTAGACTCGGCCGAATACCTCAATTCGTCGGAAGGACCTGCAGAGTGGCGCATACAGAACCTCTCGACCGGAGTTATTGATCCTCCTAGGTGTGTCAGGATGCCACCTTTCCTACTTCTATCTAACAAAAATCATCTTGCAGCTCCGACTTCCAGGGCAGCCAGGGCATTTACTCCCTGTCGTTTACCATACCTGCGCAAAGTAGCACGTTGACCTGGACGATACCTTTTGATCAGAAAGCGTTTTCGGATCCTTATTATATCACATGGGATGGATCTATGTCTGTTCAGGTCATCTGGCCCCACTATGTAATGGGGATCACCTCCGCTGAGTTCCGGGGTCAACTCGTCACGACTACGAAGACCTACAACGTGAGTAGATAGTAATATCGCGTTTCTGTCAGTCTAAGTCTTTGACAGGTTGTTTGTCAAATCCTCCTGATGTTTGATCAACCTACTAGCTATATCGTCCGTTTCGCTGATGAAAACTATGATACCGAAAATTACAAGATGTCTCTCGTCGACTTAGCCCGAGTTTTTGGCACAAACGTGGAATATGGGTTAGCATTTGATCGCCTCATCCTACCGGGTAATCTCTTCACCGTCCCAGTTATTTTCACGCTGACTCTATGTTAGGCATTGAGCATGTACTCGAAGGCTTGGACATCAACGCTGGACTCGACAACGCTGGGTTCACCCTGCACAAGGTTCTCTCGAAGCTCATCGTCAAAAACTTGTTCGCCGAGCTCAAGCTCACGGATATTTCCGCCTGGAATCCTTTCAACTCGCCATTCTCTCTTGATCTCACGGCCTTACGGATCGTCGTCGAGGATGCGTATTCTCCAGCTGATCGAAAGGTATGGCTTTTTTTCTTCCTATCGACAGGCTGTCTGATGGCCTTTAGATTCTCGGGAGGCTTATTGGCGTTGCTCACACCTCCGGTGACACAGACATAAATCTCCCAATTCAGTTCACCGTTCAATATACCCCACAACAATTTCTTCTGTACGAGTTGGCCCTTCTTCCTGGAATACAGGACTCGCTTTCCATTGGTCGCGTCCTAGATGTGGTCGGCCTTCCCTCTGCCTTCGATTTGTCGCAGACATTCCCTGGACTATCCGACCTCTCCAACTCCCTCAGTATATCTCATGTCATCGCTGGCTGGACCTCAGACCCGAAGCCCGATAACCTCCAACTCACGATCTCCGTGGACAAATGGGTGCTCGCTGAGAACGTCTTCGAAGTCTCCCAGATCGCGATTGACATTGAAGCCAAGAACCTCACAACGCCTGATTCTAGAGTCTTCGCGCTCAATGGATGGGGTCTCGTCAACATTGCAAATATCGATGTCGAGGTCTTCTTTGCATACAACCATTCCAGTGATGCCAACGTTCCAGATCAGATTTACTTCCAAGTCGGAACTCAGCAACGAGCTATCCCGTTGGGGTCCATCATACTTCATCTTTTGGGAGACGGCGCTTCAATTCTTCCGGACGCGTTGTCGTCGATCTTGGAGGAGACGGTCATGGATAATTTCATTGTCAAGGCGGACAATGTTGGTGGAAAGTGGTCCGTTTCGAAGATCCAGCTATCGATGAGCATCAAGGGCAAGATCGACGTGTTTGGTATGCTTTCGCCCTTGATCTGGTGTTTGGTGATTGCCGACATGTGTTGTAGAAGGTATCGAGATTGCGGAGCCTAATTTAGTCATCAGCATCGACAATCCTTTTGATAAGGTTTGCTCCCTCGCATCACCGAAGCGATTAACACTGATCATCTGCACGCAGGCGACCAGGGGACTTTACGTCGGCATCAACGCCCAGATCGAGATAGCAGATGTCATATGTCAAACTCAATTTACCATCGCTTCGGCACAGAACAGTGTTATTTCGATGGTCTTTGACGCCGGACAAGAGCCGCTGACGACAGAGGTCATATTAACCCAATTCCTCCCTGGTGAGAAGTCTTCTGCGCGGAGTTAAGGTGAATTATACTCAACCATCTCAGGTGCTGACTTTGTTAGCTTGCCTTCGAGCGTCTCGTTCTTAGCTGGAATTGGCATTCAACGCGCATCGCTCACCCTCGAGATAAATCAAGGCAAATTTTCGATGTCAGAGATTACCATCTGCGCTGGTTCAACGTCCAAGCTCGAGCTGTGGAAGGAGCTATCTCTTGAACAGATCACACTCTTTGTTTCTCACTCCAAGTATCGTGGCAACAAGGTCGAATTCGACGCGATGTTGACGCTCAGCAAGGATCTCGACTTCCTCACTTTCACCCTCGCCTACGACGGACCTTCGGCTACTCTTTCAGGACCTTCGATGGATCCCGGAGGTGTCGTCTCTGCTGAGACTCCTGTAGGCGCTGTGTGGTCTGCCATGGCAACCTACGAGGGGGAACTCTCTGTTCTTGACACGCTCTCGCATATGTCTGGCCTTGAGCTACGAGATATTCTTGATCAAGTTGACCTTCCCGCACTAAAGGATTTCCTGGACATCTACATCACGAAACTTCAGATAGCACTCACCCATAGCTCCGACAAGTCTTCATTCTCCTTTGATGCCGATCTGGAGTGGCTTTGCTTCTCCCACCTCCGCTTTGCCTGCTCCAAGACGGATGTGTGGGCCTACTCGTTCGGCTTCGCCATTGGATCCTCCCAGGAGAACCTCATCGAAGACATCCCTGTTCTCGGCCCCATCATTGGTGCCCAAGTCGCCCTTGAGCATGTGTCCGTTGTCGTATACAACTACGATCTCGACGCTGGTGCCCTGGACCCCTTGCTCAATATTCCAAAGACCAGCGGCGGGGGCAATATCTCACTCGCCATCGCGTGTCGCCTTGTCTTCAAGGACGTGATGCAAGATTTCACCCAAGTCATTGGTGTGTCCAGCATGGATATTGTCGGCGTTGTTAGCAGCTCCATGGTATCACTCTCTGCTTCTATTGGACAACCTATTACTCTTTTCGATGGCTGTATGACGTTGTCCGGTTCCATAAAGGTGGAGTGTAAGAAGGAAAACAATATGCTCCCCATGCTGGGAGTTCAGGGTGCGTTTGCTCGTGATATTGTCGTATATCTGAGTCTGACTTACGCAATCAGGTACTGCAACGTTGGACTTCGGCGAGCTTATTTCCTCGAATGTTATCACTATCTCACTATGGCTACTCGCCAACACCGCTGATGCCAGTCTGGGTTTCGAGTTCAAGCTTGATCACTGGAAGGGCGTTTTTGGTTTCGACGGTCTCAGCTTTGATGATGTAGTCTTCGCTGCAACCTTCCCACCCCAACAATTCCCTATTCCATCGTCCTTTACTATCAAGGGCTCGGTGTCGCTGGATCTTGCTAAGGAGGGCATCAAAGGAAGGCGAGTTTTTTATATCTAGTGTTTCGTAGTTTCAGCTGATCCCGAAATGCAGTGTCAACCTGCACGTCGTGGAGCAAAACCTGATGAGTTCGTACGCTACTGGAAGCATCGAGTACGCCAAAAGCTCTTCCAAGGCATTCGTTGAATATTAATCGTTATTCAGGGGCCTCACGTTGAACAACATCATCCAAATCTTCGCACAAGTTCCACCTGCTCCAGAATACCTTGATGCCGGCTTCGGACCGCTCAAGTTCGCGATCGTGCCGAAAGATACCGTCGATGAAAGTGGCCAGCTTTTGAAACAACAATTTATGATGGAAGGTTCTTTCCAGTTGCCTTTCATCCACTTTGATGCCGCTGTCAAGGTCGACATTACGCCCAGCAAGGTGACGATCGACGGCCACTTGAGCCGAATTGTCATTCTCGACGAAAAGCTATTCAGCATCTTACCTTCTCCGGAAGAACAACCTCCGCCACCCCCTGACGCTGGAGCATCGATCCATGTTCATGTCAACGACGACGAGAGCCCGTTCTACGCGCTAGCCTCAGGAAAACTCACCTTCCTCTCGCTCGAGAAGGACTTGCACTTTGAAATATCTCAGAAGGGTCTGGAGTTCCTACTCTCGCAAGATGTTTGGATCAATAAGGGTACTTTGAGCGGCTCCATTGACGACACCCACCTCGAAATCGCTGCGTCCTATGAGTTTTCCCTCGACCTTGTCAAGCCTGACTTCACCATTGGAGACTTCCATTTCGAGACCACTCGCATCATTGCCTTCGGGGCAGCATTCTCTCTCAATGTTGTTTGGGAGAACATCAAGTGGGAGTTGGCAATTTCGGGATCGTTTGAGGTCTTCACGCTCAAGATCCAGAAGTCCTTCACTATCGGAGCAGACCTCATGGACCTGAAGGCTATTGGTGACCAGATCGCCAAGTGGATCGTCGAGACTCTGGCTCAAGACTTCCTCAACGGTTTGATGGCCATGTTATCATCACTCAAGGAGGTCGTCAGAATACTCAAGGAGGGCGGCCTTCTAATGACCGAGATCCTAAAATTCCTCATCCACGAACTCGGGGTTGCCTTTGAGGTAGCCGCACAAGCTGTCAAGGAGTTCTTCGAAGTCTCCTGGGATACCATCATCGATATTCTTGACGATCTTGGTTATGTCGTGCAAGAGATTGTTGACGGATTGCTGAGAGTCGGAGCTGCAGCAATCGAAATCGCTACGTAAGTCGAGTCACTATTTGATTCAAACCTTTGTTTATATGGACCCTTTGAACAGTGCCATCGCCAAGAAGTGGGGAGAAGCTGTCAGAAACCTCTGCGAAAATATTCTGAAAGAAGGGGGCGCGATCTTATCAGAAATCGTTGAGTGAGTTGGCTACTTCTCATTTTTTCGCGGTATTGTGAACTCACGCGTCAAAGCTTCTTCCGCAAGTTCTTCGACGACCCTGGCCAAGCCATTGTTGATCTCCTGGTTTCCTGGGGACGTAGCATCCTCTCGATCTTGAAATCCGTCCTCGATGTTATTACAGCCCCATTCAAGGCCGTGCTTGAGTATGCCACTAACCCTTTTCTCCCCTTCTTAACGCCTCACCACTTATCTATCCAGCTGGATATTCGGTTCGCGACCCAAGAAAACGCGTGAGCAAGTGCAAGAAGAGCTTCTACTGATTCTGATGGTCCGGATTAATGAATTACTTGACAAGGTGGGCTTAGCCATATCTTCAGGCACTAGCATTAACACTGTCATACAGCCTGTTGACATCCAAACTGAAGAAGATTTGGAGATCATCATGCGACGATGCACCGTGCAGCAATTCCAGAAGAACTTCAATTACGCATTCAACGGCACCACGACGATTCCCCCGACCTCGCAAAACCCAGAAGCGGTAACTGCAACAGAGAACAAGTGCTCATACACTGACGGCCAGGTTTCACACATTAATGAATACCGTGATCGCATTTTGAGGTAGGCTATGTTCGTGGATTTTGAAGAGGACCGTCTAACACCCTAATAAGTGGACTCCAACTGGAACCTTGGATGAAGGGTAATGTCTCTCCTAGAAACCCGAAGCTCGTAGCTGACAGCATCTCTAGATGCCGCTACTGCTGACCTGAATGAAGAGTTGCAACTCCTCACTGGAGTCGTCCCGTCGACCTTCTGGGCAGTCTCGGCTCTCAAGAGGACATATTATCCAACCAACTCGGAGCAAAACCCGGTCCAGCTCAACGGCATAGTCGTCTTCGTCAATGGCGCACTCTCAATTGATGGCCACGACGTCACCAATACCCTGAGCTACTACGTCGGAGTAAGTTGTTTTTGTTATGTAACATAGCCGCCTTCATTGTTGGAATGCCAGGTCTACTATGAAGTCCCGCCACCCGCGGAACTTGCGAGGCAGTCACTTCAACAAGTCGCATTCAGTCGCGTTCCGAACGCCAATGTAAGGTCTTACTTATTGTGTAGGTATCCAGTTGTCTGAACAATTCTCCCTAGCCGCCAGTAACAGATGAGACGAGTCTCACAAACGCGCTTACAACCAATGCTGCGAAAGAATTCCAGAATGACTTCAACTTCGACTACACGCAACGCCCTCCTGACTCTCAGGACTCATCACTCTTCTACAAGTCTTTCAATGCGCTGTCCTACTTTGAGGACAAGGACACGGCGGATGTTGAACCATATCTGACGACGAAAATCCTCAGGTACGTCGCATTGACTGTTCTTCTATCCATTATCTCACGATCTATATGCAGCATGGCTCCTCTGCCCGAATGGGTACAAGGTCGGCCTTCTTATCCTCTTGTAGAACACAAAAATGGGAAACTGACTCAATGTTTCAGAGAAAGCCCTGCCTGATATGGCGTCTGATTATCGTCAGATCGTCTCCGGAGAACAGGATGATAACTGGAGAAGTTTCAAAGTCGATCGTACCTACAGTCGTCAAGGAGAATCCTTCAACCCTGTCAACTGCAAGGGAATAGTCAACTATTATACTGCTACGAAGACCACTGACCAAGGAGTCCCTGTGTCGATCGCCTATGTCTTCTTCCTCGGCGTAGGTCCTACCTTTTACTCGATGAAACTATGACTGACCATTACGAACAGGTCTACTACGAAACTCCCAACCATGCTGCTCTTGTTCGTAAAGACTTGATCAGCGACTTGTGCGATAACCTGGTCAAAGACATGAACAACGTGGGTCAACACAGCCAATGACCACATTCCGTGCTGAATAACAGGGAAATCATTTTGTCCACAGCCCGAATCCATGCCAACCGCACCAGACATGACAAGACTTACAACCCTCCTCGGTCGCTATGGCCGCGACCAGTTCTACGACAAGTATGGTTATGAACTTATGGATTCGGCCACGACTCCCGACAAAGTTGTTGCCGGTACACCACTCTGCACTATCGAGCAAACCGGCGAATTCGAAAATTGGGATGACCAAAAGATATCGGACTGGGTCGATACCATTCTTTCCGCGTACGTTGAACTTACATAAACACTCCTTCCACGAACTGATGATCTCCTTATCTTGAAGGAATGAGTTCCCCCCCGTGCAGAACAGTAAATTCCCGCTCGTCATGGCCTGATTCATTTGCTTAAAGCTTCCCCACTTCTAGATCCCTCCATCCGCCAGGATATGGTCGATGCTGTCAAGTACAAGCTCTCAGGCGTGAATGACACTGGTTTGAATGAATGGAATGTCACTAACTACGACATGAGCTACGACTACGACGGATCGACGAAGAGCACCAGAGCTGTTGGCATTTTCATTCATACGAATGGAACTTTGACAACAGGAAGTGATACCGTCAACATCAGCTTTGTGCACTTCTCCGGAGTAAGTGCCCGCAGTCATCAAAGCTTCGTCAGCTGATTAAGACGGCCGGATAGGTCCTTTATGTGGACGATAACCCCTGGTAGACAGCGTCGAGCTACATCGCATAGTAGCAAATTTGATTGTATTGTATTGCATGTCTGAATATACTTCTTTGTTGCCTCACAGAACATCATGATGTGTTACAACTCAGACAGCGATAGCGTTCCTAATCTACTCGAATTGCGAGTAAAGGAAGTCACTCGGCGCTAGGTAGTGGATGGTATGTTGAAGGAAACCAGTGAAACCAATTTATTATGATTACAAGGTGCCAGTCGCTTCGGGGTCTTGGAAAGGTTTCATGTTGCCGGGTATAAGATGAAATGCACTGTCAACTCAGCCGCTGCGTCATCCAGGGCGCTTGGGTAGCCTCGTTTCTGTCCACGATGCGCCTTGAAAGTATAAACAGCGAGACCAGTCACATCAACCAATGCCCGTGGGATATACAAGTACCATCACCGATTGGGACCTGCTTTCGGTCAAAACCCCCTTGAGATCATCTACGTCCTTCTGCAAAGTTCTCCTATCCCCTTTTATGTCGGATATCCTGGTATCCTCTGAACTTCTTTCACCAACTTTTATGATGAATTGTCTGCCGAAGAGTGACGCACAACCTCATCTGTCTGAAACTGTATCTGTAGGGGGTAAGGAGTGCCGCCGGCAACAAGTGTAAAGACGTGGGATGGCCAGTGAAGGCTCGGGGTATGAGCCAATAGTTCATACCACGACCTTTGTTCAGCATAGAGTTACGCCGTGGGGTGACGAAGTTATGGCAAGCGGAATGGTTATCGGGCTCAGATTGCAAATTATCATAGGGTCAATTGGCCACATCTACATCCGGGTCCATGGTTGTCCGTTGACCACAGAGAACACAATGGACCTTAAATTAGACGGATTCTGCCATTCCCAAAGTTGCTTAGTTTCCTCATTGCCCATGAAGAAAATTCGAGAATGATGGGTCCACCAGGAGACGCAATTAACAGAATGCCAATTCTGAGTGGCTGAAGTGCTCACCTGGGTAAAAGTTCGTATCGGCGAGAATTCTGTGACAACACAAACTCAGAGCTACACAGACAAGCTAAGAGTTGGGTCGAGTGTCCGCAATCAAAAAAAAAAAAAAAAAAAAAAAAAAAAAATACGCTGCTTCCGACCGCTGAACATTCTTGTACAACGGAGTACTGTTGCGGGCGTTGTGTCGCACCGGAAGACTCCCTTCCAACGACCATGAACCAAGAATTGAAGAATAAAATGAGACTGTTTTCACCTGATGAAAGCAGAAGACAATAAGCTCCAGCAAAACTTCAGATCTTCAGACCTCCCTCACAATCCGTGCAGTCAGGCTACACCAGTGTGCCATATCGCCCCTCCCCGAGGATTCTTCCGCGAGTTTTGGTAGCATGCATGTCTTGAGGGAAATTTACGTCCCTTTCCCGGGTCGTAGAGGAAATCGTTTAATTGGATGGAAATGAACAGAAGTTGACGACAGTGATGCATGTCACCTACTGGAAGAAGTCACGCGTCACAGGGATGGGCTGAGGTGCTGACCATTCTACACTTGCTACATAAACTGAGCTCAGTCTTGGGGCGTCCTATCCACGGTATCAGTTCTGAAGAAAATTGGGATGTTTGACAAATACGGTCTACGTGGATATAAAAGTCATGCTAGGGGTCAAACTGCAGGTAATGAAATATGAAGCTGTGAAAACACAGAACCGGATTGTGGTGCAAAGTGAGCTTAAAGACAGATCTATCATTAGCACAAAATTGTGCAGCGGGAGTCTTTCGGACAATTTACATAAGCTCAAGGGCGACAGACATGCCGTCGAGAGAACCTTGAGTCAAATCGCGGTCTGAGAACTTAACGATTATCCCAGGTTATGCGCACCTGATACTGAGACCGATTCCAGTTGCTCTCGGGCGATACTAGTGACTACGGCTCCTACTGATCCCATGACAACCCCAAGTGGTATCGCGAACGTAAATATGAGGTACTGGGACTAGAGGTGCTGAATGCGCACCCCAAGTGATTGTTCTGTCCGCTCTGGTTCCAGCCGACCGCCGATCCAGGGGAATAGCCTCGATCATTCTAGGACAACTGTAGGCAGGAGTCATGGAAGTTGAAGAGCCAGCAAACAGGGGTTATATGTCGGAGGATACGACACACTAGACACGAGGGGGGAAAAAACGGAAGGGTAGCTTGTTCCCTTGAAATACCACTTAGATGGACCACCGATAAATATTGCCCGAGGATTTATATGTCAGTTGGAATACCATTTTTTAGGTGAACCACAATCGAACGCCAGAACTTGGTTCTCTCGCTCGAAATGCGTTCTTCGCATTATCATACTCATTGCAGGAGATAAGTGTAAGCCCGCAGTGTCGACTGTGGGGCTTCACCAAGAAGATAATCTAAAACTTACGTTCCCTCGAGAATGAACAGATCCGAAGTCACGATTGGTTTTCGTACAATATACACGCGCGTAGAGTATGTGAAAAAGCAAGTGTGCACGGTGGGGGAAAAAAAGAGCGAGCAGCAAGGCTACGAGGGTGTCCGTTTATATAGGTTCTGCGTTGTCCGTAATTAGTTGGCGTCACGAAGTCAGTTCGATCGTTGACTCGTTAGTGTAAACCTGGCTGCAGGTTTACAATAAGCTGCATAAGAATCTTGCAAACCCCAACTCGATGGAACCATCGGCGTCGTCAATGGTGCTCCCATTTGACGGCGATGAAGTCACCCATGCCCCTAAGCGTGCCTACATATC
Organism: Podaxis sp. AQ795752; assembly: GCA_018524425.1. Lineage (NCBI taxonomy): Eukaryota > Fungi > Basidiomycota > Agaricomycetes > Agaricales > Agaricaceae > Podaxis > Podaxis sp. AQ795752. Next base: position 2,148 of record JAEUWK010000925.1, on the reverse strand, counting down.
ATGATCCTTTGTCTATCCAGGCCTTACGAGGTTCCGCCCCTCGCTCAGATCGCCAAGAAGTCGCTATAGCAACACGCCTTCAGCCGCGTTCCAAGCGCCAATGTAGACCTCTTCCTTATTCCCACTAAATCATTCATCTGACTTTCCTGTTAAGCCCCATGACGAAACCAGTCCCTCCTCAAGACATATGGTGAAAAGCAATTCCAGAACAAGTTCCGCTTCGACTATGAGTAATGCCCGCAGGATTCTCAAAATCAGCCGTTATTCTTGAAGACTTTCAATGCGTTGCCTTATTACGAGGACATGAGTGTGGAAAACGTGGAGCTGTACCTCGTTACTAAAATTTTTAGGCACATCGCACTTTTGCCTGCCTTGACGCTCGTATCACTAATTTCCATATAGTATGGCTCGTTTTCCTAATTGGGTGCAAAGTTAGTTCCTTGCATGCTCCCTCGATAAGCATACAGTTGAATTCATGACTCTAGGCAAGGCTCTGACTAACATGGCATCCATATATCCCGGCGTCGTAGCGGGAAATGGAGTTGAAAGGCTCGCAAAAGAGGATCCCTCAATCCGGTCCATTGCAAAGGGATTGTCATACTCTACAACACTCCCACACAACCGACCAAGGCGTCTCGATCTCAGTCGCTTAGATTTTCTTCTTGGGTGTAAGCTTTCTTACCGAACGAGATAATGACTGATGACAAACGATAGGTGTTCCATGAAACTCTTAACCACGCAGCTCTCGTTTGCCGGATGTCGTCAAGGATTTGACTGGGAAACTCGTTAAGGCTATCCATGGTGTGAATAGAAAATGCTCATTTCCGCGCTGGCATTCAAGTCCTACCCGGCCCGAAAATGCGGGTCAGCATCCTCCTCCAACGTTTCGGCCGAAATGAGTTCCTGAAAAACCTCTGTTATGAGCTCACGAACAAGGCCACCACTCCTCCAGATCGTGCTTCGGATACCCATTTGTTCACTGTGGGATGCACGGGATAATTTGAGAACTGGGACAACGATAAGCTACGCAACTGGATCAACACACCCTCGCCCCCACATGTACCTTATACCAACCCTGTCGCTCCGGTTTGCGTGGATCGCCGTTTCCTTTGAGAGTTCTTCTTGGTCTCTTGGTTTCATCAACGCAACTCCAAGGTGCGAAGCGTCTGAGCTCGACAGTTATATGGAATGGGGGTAGCATAGAAACGGCTTTGATGATCGTTGAATAGGAAGTAATGTTGTTGATCAGTATGCTGGCACATCACGAGTAGGGTTGCGAACGGACGTCGACCGTAAAGGCGAGGGAAGTCATAGCAAGTGACGGAGGGCTCAGCGAGCCCACGGTCTTAGTAGCCTCGAGAGGTGCCAGACAACTGTCGTAACCTGCAGTGGAGACTTGGCTTCGAGGTCTCATAGGCCACGTCCTTCTGTCTTGAGTTCCATTTTCGTCAGTAAATTCAACAGTTGTGGCTCTGACATTTCGTCTTAAGTACCAAGGTCTCCATATCTATCACCTATTGACAGACGGTTTCCTGGAAGAACAAGCGACCATCAAGTGTTGGGAGAAGACAGAATGACGACGTAATGGTTGATCGTAACAGGATGTCCACGGGTGTGTTGTGTACTATCACTGATGGGCTGTTGGTCACCCTATGAGCTGTTGGCCACCTTGTAGTTCTTCTCTTTCTCTCGCGCATAGTCTCCTCAAACTCAACATGTAGATAGTACATACACCAGAGAGCATATTGTGCCAAAATATTTGGAGAAACTCTGTGTACTGTCAGAAAAAAATAATGGTTCGGGAAGTGAGCTTCCCGAGGCAGTGATTTTATCATCAGTTTTGTAGATCTTTTCCAATCCCAGAACAGTTTTTGGCATTGTTGTAGTAAGCATACCAGAGAGTGTGCTTGCTCACTGTCAGCCCAATATCTTCACAAGGACTCGAGAAATACCAGGATTAGTTTGAGGACCCGCATATGAGCGTGACAAGGAGTGCATGATTTAGAACTCCGCCTATGTGCACAGCAGCGTGGTGTGACACAGCCGTGATGTTTCGGTCACCAACTGATGGTTTTTTTTTTTTTTTTTTTTTTTTTTTTTTGAATCAATTCTATTCTGGTCAATGCCAGCGCGGCCATTGCGTTGAAC
>JAEUWK010000910.1:0-33853 GCA_018524425.1 Podaxis sp. AQ795752 | reverse complement strand
GACAGCTGTTCTACTCTCTGCTCAGCTTAGCCTTCAAATTTGACCTTAATCGCAAGTAAGAACGCTTCGTACCTCTCTTCAAGAGTCACCGACTCACTGGTGAATTGACAGATTCGGCCACTCCGGTTTCCTCGTGTTCTGGATGTTGAACTTGTGCACGATGTGTGCAGTGTGAGTTTTTAGCCTTTTCGCTTCTCGAGGTTCAACATTTAAACATTCGCCCCTGACACTGCTTCTCCTTCTAGGGGCTTGGCACTAGAAGCAATGCTGAACCTTCTCACGCCAATGTTCATTCCATTCTTCCTGTTGACCTGGATAATGGGTACGCCGCTCAGGTCGTTTTGACCACATCATGTCATGCTAACTCGTTAACCTCGTTTGCTTAGTGAACGTTGCTGTCACTGCCTTTCCCATTGAGGTCCTACCAGTCTTTTACCGTTATGGGTATGCCGTGCCATTTTATAATACTTCCAAAGCAGCACGTGCTATTGCTTTTGGTACCAGGAACAGAGGTGAGCTGCGTCCCTGGTTTAAAATTCTAGGGTTGGATTTCTGAGGACCCTTTATCCGTAGTTGGATTTCACTTCGGCATTCTGATTATCTGGGTGGTGATTTCGTGTGTGGCACTCACACTGTTCCAGTTTTTGGCTAGAAGGAATGACATAGCTGCGACGAGGAGAGAGCAGGGGGATGGGAAGCAGGATACAGGGAAAGCTTGAAGCTTGAAGGACGGGGGTTGGTCATCAGATCTCGTTGGACTGTTTCGATATCTCAGATATTTACGGTGCTCTAAGTGTTCTTTTGGCTCATCCGCATAGGATAACATCGCATTATTTGCAATTACATCATACATTCCGCATAAGCCCTTGGACTCACTCCAGCTCAGGGTGTGGTCGGTATTTTATTCCATCGTTGCATACCGTCGTAGTACATTTCTCCATAATGATCACTCTAGTTTCTATTCGATAATATGTGCTGGAGTAGCAAATCCATTTCGAGGACCAACCTCCGACACACCATTTTATAATATTCCACGAGTATAGTAGATCAATGCTAATGTCGGAACATTCCATTCAATGGTACGGGACCTTCTGGAGGACCTTCAATATCTGTATTTCTAACAATGGATCCTACGTCTCAGGTTTTGGGGTCCTTGTGCACACTTCACAAACAGGACTGAATCAAGAAAAGGGGTCTAAATATGACTGAGAAGCAAGGCATTCACCAGATCATCCACACGAAGAGTGTACTTAATGCATGCCTTTTCCGTTGCGAAGTTACAAAGCCACAGACGCCCACAAATATCAGATTTTTCAACGGAATTTCTCCTCAAACTTCGAAAACACAATCGCTGAAAGACACGACGACTCTCTTGCCCCCAAAACATTCTAACCAAGGTGAAAAAAAAAAAAAAAAATCAGCAAAACCACAGCACAGGGGGAGAACCAAAAACAACACTCACATCAACCAATTCACAAGGCAAACCTCGAAGCGCCAACGAGCTCCACCGACTCAAGCCAGGCAACAACCCCGCCAATCGAATTCTCACCTCTTCTCCAGGCTGAACAGAACCATCCACAAACACGTTCTTCTCCAATCCATTAAACAACACATCCGTCGCACGATCCAAACAATTCTCCAACACCAACGCGAAATCCGACGAACATATAACAGCGCGGGTTTCGTTTAGGAGGGATGTGAATGGTAAGTCGGCTGTGTGTGGGTGGGGATTTGGCAATGGAAGGGTTTGAATGTCGCTTGGTATTGGTGCGGGTGTTGATGATGCGGCGGAGGCATTGGGATTGGGGTTGAAAATGCTGAATGGGTCGGCAGTGTTGTTAAGTGCTGAGAAGAAGTAGTTGGAGTGGGAGAGTTGGGATGAGGAGAGGGATGTTGAGGAAGCTTGGGTGTTTTTTTCACCGAAGCTTGGTGAGGGGGGTTCGTCGACAGAGGTTGGGAAACCGCCTTGCGTGAGTACGTGTTGGACCATTTCGGGTGTTGGTGGGAGGAGTGTGGAGAGGAAGCTGATCGGTACGTGGGGGCGTTAGAGGAAGTTAATGCGGGTGAAGAGTAGGTGGGATGGCTTACTTGATTCGTCGCTCGTTGCCTTCGAAAGTGATTTCATGTTCGACGCGCCGCCGCACGTCGCTCACGAGGCGGTGAAGGTCCATAATATTTAGTTTTGTCTTTAGCGATACGCTGGAGAATATGAGTCTTTCTGAGTTAGTATGGAGAAGTGGATTGAACAAACCCTTCAAAGACTTCTTCTACACCACGTCGCACGCGTTCTCCCACATCCTTCCATCCGACATGCAGGAGCCACCAGCTCAGTGTGAGATACTTGCTCTCGACGTCCTCTGGGATGGCCTCGTCATCCATGGTATCTTGTTCGCCTAAGAACGCCTCCAAGTCTCTCGACATCAAATTTTCCAGTCGTTTATTGCTGCCGAATAGTAGCTTTGTGAGAGATAGTTCGGATTCTAGTCGTTCCCGCATTCGCTCATCGTGCTCTTGTTGAAGGACAGCATGCACGTATTTCACGCGCGCTAGTATTGTCAATTGCACGGTCGTAAGAAGACAAAGGAGGGTGGTGGAGTAGAGGGTTGTGAGGGTGCGAGTAAAGGCTGAATGAATCAAGTCAATAAGAAGGGCCTGGGATGTGAGGCATTAGACGCACTTAACATCTTAACTTCATTCCAAAGCTCGGCTTTTGTTCGGGTATCTGACGAGTTGGAGATGACGGAGGAGCTCAATAGGTTGTCTGACTATATGACACATGTGTTGTGAAGTAGACCACAAGAAAACGACTGCCCAACGTACTAGTTGTGAACTACTTCCAGAGACGTTCTCTCCCGAGGCGGCGGAATCATGTGTCGATGTGGTGATGATAGAACTCGATGTGGGATCTTGTGCAGAATCAGATGCTTGCAGACCAGTATTTGGTTCACGGGTCAGAGCACCGGAATCCAGCTCTGCTAGTGAGAAGTTTGTGGACGCGACCGACGGCGCAACGGACCCATTTTCAGACAGCACCTCCTGTTCCTGCACAACGTCAATACTCGACGCAAGGCTTGATGATGCTTGAGAAGGAAGCCGTGCATTCCTCGCCTTGCTTCTAGTCTGTAGTTCTCGTGTGATAGCCTCGACGTCCATGTTTTCGAGTATCTGGTCGCCAAGTGTGGGCAGAAGTGCGAGGACGGTATAGGAGATGTCATCCTGGGTTTGTTGGAAGCGCCTTCTGAGGCTGGGCAGGGTTTCAGCAACGACCCATCTGGATATGAAAGCAATGCCAACGCACTTGTCCCTTGCTGCTCTCTCTTGTTCGAGGCGGGCTTTGACCTCGGCGAGGCGGTCACTTATATAATGTTTTGTAATATACAAGCCGCCGATGAAGCCGGCTGTTTTTGCGATACCAGACTTGCGGTCATTGACATAGGTTTTGAGGGCAGAGAGCATTGGGACGGATACCGGCTATTGACATTGGCTGGTTGGCTGGTTAAATGGGTTGAGCTCCAGAAACACATGCCTTGAATCAACCGGGGTTAGGGTTACTTACTCATCTGGTTAGGTCTCTTTGCTTCCGAAGTTGTCCAAACAAGCACACACTCATTCCTCCCTCTACCTTGCTTCGTCTGCAGTAACAATGGTATGCCCAGGTCCTGTTTTCCGAGAATACCGCTTACTTTGTGGACTTAGGGTGGTGGTGCTAGGTATCCATATCCGAAATACGTCTGGTCGCCAGCAGGTAAGGTAACATCCCAGTAACCACTTCAACCGTCTCACTCCGATGCAGGTGGTTGGTGGGTCCGACCCTCCAACTGGGCTTCCAACACCGTTATTGCCTGTGGTGGAATCCTTGCTGTTACCTACGCCGTGTGGCAGGTCAGCGCTGACCATGAGGTACGCTGTTCTTCGTTTCTGCACACTGAATGTCACCAAACTTGGACTATAGCAACGGGTAGTCCAGCCCAATCGGTTCATTCCTTCCATGCTGGTGAGTGTTGCTCGACCCACTTCGTATCTCGACTTAATGACATACGTGCAGTGGGCCAAGGAGTACAAGAATAGGAAATTCAGTCTCGAAAACGACCAATGAATAACGCATCACATTGTTCGTAATATAACAAGACCTACTCATTTTAATAGACCACATCCTGCCTTTTCTATCTACCATTTACCGGCTAGATCAGGGCAGTCTTCGTCGATCGCCGACTATTCCGGCGAGTTACTCCAAGCTCTCGAACCTTCTTCCTCCTGTCCTTTGCAGCGTACTGGAGATGCGTCAGCTACGTCTAACATCCAGATTGCCCTAGCGCTGTGAACTGTTATGTTGTTGTCTGCTCTTTTCGATGCGTCTGGGTTAGGCGTTCCTTGGTCTCTTTGGGATGATGTCAAAAAACGTGTAGTCAATACTAAGAAACCAAGAACTTGGCGAAACTTCAATCCACTCGTCAGAAGGTCCGGAATATGGAACTGCGCATATCTAACATGTGCATCTCTAACACGCGTTTGCCACCTCCAGGCAATGAGGCTCGTGGCTGTGCACGCTTCACTTACCCTCATTCCCAACGCCCACAGGCTATAGTTTGATACATGAGCATACGTATCTAATCGCGCACTATTGTTCGCGTTTGACCTTTTTGATGCATGATGCGTGACGCGTTGCATATTCTCGCCCTGTCTTCAAATCTCCTGAACCTTCTCGACTTGACCTCCAGATCCTTCCGTGTTACCGGGCTCCCTCAACCCTAACAACCTGTGGCGGCACGATGCTTTGTCGTGTCCCCCATTCAATCGTCTTATGAATCGATGTGTATTCTTAGATATCTGAACTCAGATGCCACTCTATTTGAGATAGCTATAAAGCAGGAAACAGTGCGTGTTCAACACTCGACTCGACCTCGACTTCTTTCTCTTCGCTATCTTACGTTCCCATTCTCTCTGCAGATTCGCACTATTACTCTAGCCTTGATGGCCTCTGAAGAATCAGCAACCTCGCGACCTCGAAGACCCGAACCCGAGTTGGAAACTGTCCCCCTCGCCAGACTCACGCGCAAGACAGTTGAGCGGCTTGCCCCATTCTGTCAAATGCGACTCCCGTACGTCTTCCGCCATCACATCGCCGTGTTTTACCTCTCACGCGTCTCGCTTTGTTCCCTACAGTACTGAGAACCCTAATGTTCCTCTCGTCCCCAAAATAAACAGCAAAATCCTCCGTCTCGTCCAATCAGTCGACACGAGCATGCTAGTGGCGCAAATTGGTTACAAGTTGGCTAGTGACGCTGCTTCCCTATGTGACCCATTCGTCTCTCCTGGTCTAGTTGCTCCCCAAAACAAATACACTGCGGCCCTTTTAACACCCGAGATGTTGCAGACCATGGCAACGCATGGACATGAACATTGTTTGAAGATAAGCGGTACTTTCAATAATGTACAGCAGGAGATATACAAGGTTTGTGTTCATCGTATTGTTTTTCTCTTTTTATGACTTACGTCAATTCATTTTGGATGATTTTGATAGATTGCTGCTATGACCAAAGACAAAGATACCGTCGTACTGGTACCTCCCGACCCTCTACAGCGTGAGCCCCACATACTGCCCATTGTATAAACCTAATTCATCTGATTATCCGTCGTCCAGCTGCCACCCGCCGTATCAGTCTTAAAGACGTTGGCAAGAGCCTCGTTGCGAACCTCAACCTCCTCAACCAATTCTCGCGAAGCATGCTCGACCTAACGTCATGGTGGGAATGGCTCAAGGAAGAACTTACATCTCCCGACTCGACTCTTCTACCTTCCATCGATCAGCCCGATGGCGAGTTATACGCCAGGTGGAGTAAGATCAAAGGTGGTTATTTGGACTACTATAACACCGTGCGTGATGGCTACGAAATTCTACTTTTCTGATGTACGTTGTTAATTTTTTTTATTTATTGGGGTGTGTAGATCCGTGTTGTGTATACGCGATACCCGCAACTGCTCACGAGTTCAAGTGCGGCGTGGCAGTCTATTAGCTCTGTCCCACGTCCACCTAGCGCTCCTGGATCATCTTGGGATGGAAGTTTCCAAGATCTTGGTGCCGATCTTGAAGGAGTCGTTGCTGAGGAAGCTCAGAACGGGTCGCGTGGTCAGCTAAGGTCGGTTAATTGTGAGGAGAAAACGAAGGATGAGGCGAAGAGTGTGAAGAGTATCAAGAGTGTCAAGGCTTTGGTGGGGAAGGTGGGGTTTGCGAAGGTGTTCGGTCGGAAGAAGGGCGGGAAGACCAAGGATAAGAGCGAAGAGGGGGATAAGGTGGCCGAGGAGGACAAGAAGGAAAAGAAGGAAAAGAAGGGGAAGGAGAAGGACAAGAACGGCAAGGGGGACAAGGAAGACAAGGAAGACAAGAAGGAAAAGGAGGACAAGGAGGACAAAAAGCACAAGAAGGAGGACAAGAAGAAGAAAAAGGAAAAGGCTGGGAAGGAGAAAACGGAGGAAACGCCTGTGATTGACGTCTCGTCCAGTGCTGAACAGGGACAGACGCCAACCCCCGTACAACCGCCGGTTGCTGCGGAATCGTCCAAGAAGAAAGAAGACATGCAGAGGCCACAACCCGATGCGAAACCCACACAGCAAGGAGACGTACCTGTTGAACACGACCGTGAAAGCAGACATAGCTCTCGCACTCGGTCATCCTCAACATCTAGCACCGAGTCAAAGGAGAAGGGTGGCGTGGAAAAGGCTCTGAAAAGAGTGTTTGCGAAGCTGGGCTGTCGGGGAGATACTGAGATTGAGAACTAGTTGATCTGGTTCGTGCGCTTTAGTTTTTCATTGTGATGGTTTGTACTATACGGTGTATGTATGATACCCTCTCGGCGGTGTAATGGCTATTATTTTTGTGTTTTGCAGTTCCTAAACCATCTGCCCTATACTGGGCGCCTCGGCATCAGAACTATAGTGACTTGGGTCAGGCGAAGACCCTTGTCAGAACCCGCTGGCTCCGTTTGGGTCAATCGCTTCCATTTCCAAGCGAAGCGCCTATCTTCATAATTCCTTGTATTGGTACAGTCTCAAATCTTGCCTCAGACTACCCGCAATACCCAGACCCTCGAAACCACATTCACCTGGAACAACAGAACGAGGATTCACGAGAAGCGAACGTGACCCTTGTGCTGATGAGCAATTGTGTTACTCGACGGTCTCTGGCAGTGGCGCACGCGCTGTCATTTTCGGGGGTTGTACTTTAGTGCGATATCTCTTGAGCAACTGCGTGTACCACTGATGCTCCGTCCGACTCTACCACTATCTGACTGTGTCCATATAAATCGGTGAACATTGTCTACCCAGAACCAGACCGAGTGGAGCATCAGTTCGCTATGGGTTTCGACAGCTATTAAATATGGACCGCAATGTATATAATCAAGTTGTATCATCAGGATCGTCTTCAGAAAAATGTCTAGGCAGTCAAATCATTTATACGGCAAACTGGGAGAGGCGTGCTGGACTGTCCAGTGGGTCTGAGTGCTTATTTGGGAGAGATTCGGTATGAATAAGTTGTTCCCTGAAGGATAACCATAACTATAGCAGCATCCATCGGCGTGAACGACACATAACATAGTAAGAAACGAGATTCTTATTCCATCCAATCGTTTCACCATATCTAACGTAGTCGGCCGACGATGTGTCGTCGTAGCTAGAAAAGCTACTCGAACTCAACTAGTAGTGTTGAAGCAAATACTTTGTCGCGATTGTGGGCGTTTAACACGGTTCGCCCCACGCAGGTAGGGATAATTTCGGTGCACCTGCTACTTTGTGACTCCGATCACAGACAATGCCTGCCAACACATCTGATCCTGACATCTAGTTCGAATTTGCATTTGTCTTCTTTTCCTATGAACTGGCTCATACTCGACCCCTTTCAGATTTTCCATGGTACGAAGTCCCATATCAATCCATTTGAGCCTGACTCAGCCAAGTCTGCATTTTCGGAGAGGCTGTCCGAGTTTTGTCTGAACGTGCGGAGTTCTGTAACGATGGAGCCACACCTTTACCAACGATTTCCGTCGAAGACCTAAATATCGTCCTTAGGCGATATATACGCCACGCCATCGAGCTGCTGCTCAGACCGACACTATCAGTTCACCCTTGTGAATACTAAGCTCGGGTGGAATGAATGTGTACTGCAAGTTTCTAAGTTGTCTTCCCTTTGTTCTCACACCCAATTGCCGTGAAATGAATAATCACTTCGTATCAATTTCGGAAGCTCCAAGGTTCCATCTCCGGGTATGAACAAAGCAACGGAATGCTCTTCCGAACTCATCTTCCCCAAGCTCACTGGTCCGCCGATAACGCCCCGTTGTGCCGTCGCTCCTGAAAATTTGTCCCCCTTCCCCTTTCTTCACACGTATGATACTCAATTATCGATCCACCAGAAACCAGCGGAGGGGAAGTTTAGCACAGGGGAGGCTAATAAGCGTCGTTCGATTTCGAGGGATGAGTTGAATAGCTATCTATGTCAGGCTCATTGATATGGGACGTGCCAAAGATATTAAGATTTATCATCAACCCCTTAATTCTAAGGGCCGCCTGGCGAAATGGCATCGCGTCTGACTACGATAATATCATCGCAATCAGGAGATTGCAGGTTCGACCCCTGCGGTGGTCATACGTTTTGTCACAACAGTACTGTTTTTTAATCCTATGAGCTACCATTTTGTTTGAATCCGGTCATACAACCAATGCGGAACTTGAATGTACTGATCTTGTCCCATAATTAGCAGTGCAAGCCACTGGCAACGTCAAACTTCTGTAAAATGTTTCCCCGCTGTCGATATATATATATATATATATGCCATGTGCCCCAGAACGCATTCCAGGGTGCTAATCCATGTCTGGCCGTGGTTGTTTAGGTCCCCAGTCACGCTTCCCACTTGTTGTCCCAGACAGTTAATACTGTGGCATGGAAAACGGATGTGGCTAACGAGTGAATGATCAGTCTTGCCCCCCCAATCACGTGCAAGCTTCGCCACAGGACCCTCTACTACAGTTAGCGGGAAGCGGATGGATAACTGACGTTGTTGCTTCAATGCCACTAACACCAGTTACGGAACCTGCAAGAGCAGGATCTGATCAATGTATTTTCTGACATGCACCACGAGTGCACAGAGCATGCAAGGTTTAGTTAGGTAGTGTCATCAGGAGGCAAGCGGCCGGATTAGGACTGAGTATATTCCCCTGAGCAGCCATGGATAGGCAGATTCTAGCGGCAATTTCTGCCTGCATGACACCCATTAGATATACAGAAATGTCCCTCTTTGTGGACGTCAGGCGCTGATGTGAGAGGCGGCGCAGACGTTTGTGCATGGCATCAATCTTGCCCGTACTGAGATGCTGCGTTATACCAGTTAGTAAATGGCGAAAGGAGGAGCAACGTCTCTGTTAGCGGATCAGTCAGAAATACATACTAGCTCCGTCGTGCGGGCATGAGGTTCTCAGAGCCATAACTGAAGCAGGACTTGCTTGGGTTGGCGTATTGAGCACATCTAGCTGACCTAGAAAAGAATAAAGATGGAACTACGTGCACGCTGGTACACTACTTAGATATCCCCACCTGATCCTGGCTCGTATTGATATGCGACCTCGCGTCTTAGCACCCACTAGAACATGTTACCCATTCCAAGTGCCTCCTCCAGGCCGCCGTGGTTCAGGAGCTCCTTCTTGGCTTCCCTATCCTGCTCCTCCTCCTCCACGAGACCAGGACTCATGTCATCCTTCTGGACCACGCAAGCAAGCAGGTGCACTAGACTATTTCTCGCTTGTGCTCGAAGGGGTATGATAGCCCGTATGAATCTGCCGTACGTGCCGTGCTCTTTAAGCAAGTAACGGAGATTGAAGCCTACAGTAGTTTCTTCAGAGTACGAGTTGTACTTTTCCAACCAGGCACAAAGTTTGGAAATATGGATGAGATAACCGGCAAATGTACCCATTGTGGAAGCTAAAGGATGTGTGAGTTCACACTGCCATCAGTGGTTTGGGCGAGTTTTCCAAGACCTAGAAGACAATGAAGAGGACTAGAGCTGGTGAGCCTAGAAAAGGGTTACCTTAACATATCAAATGCCACAAAGAGTTTGGAAGATTTTGAAAGTGAAGGTAGCGAGAGCAAGCAGGTTTATAACAGCAACAGCGTGGCAAAATGTTCTCCGAATTTGGGATGACATCACAGATTGTGGGCGGTCTTTGTAGTTTTCAGAATCCACTAACAGGCTGTGCCACTTGTGGCAATCTAGTAAACCATAGTGCGTTCAAATGAGGTGACAGGGACCCGTGAGGTGATAAGCTGGGATACATAGTTAGTTGGTACTATCATCAGCTCCCATTGTGAGTCACACCGGGCCCATCATCATAGGGTTGTTTGATCCTTGAAGGATAAAGGGTAAGCTTTTGGGTCTGGATTTGGGGAGGAGGCAGAAGGTGGCGGGGTTGGTGCTTCAGAGACAGTTTTGTGGTTTGGTATGAATCATGTTGTATTGATTAGATTTATGAGATATTGCCTTCATTATGGCGGTAATAATGTTAGGAGATCAGGAGGTATGGATGCATTGGCCGAGGATAAAGGGTGACCTTTGTAGGTTGTGAGCAGAGGCGACTTTTGACGGCACAGTGATGCGAATGCGAATGTCTGTCTGAATGTCTGATGATGAGTCATTCAACTGCCGATGTTGCTAGGTGTTCTTCCTAGTGATAACTCCGAGTCTACGTCGACGATATCTCCACGCTCTTCACGCTGTCTATGGCAATGTCAAAAGGTAGTAAGTGATTTCTAACGAGAGTATTATCAATGTGATGGGTGTTCATCAGAGAAGGCAGCAGTGTGAGAATCTTGTGCTGAATGCTCGAGGATGAAGGGGGGTTAGGTTTAAGAGACAATGGCAACTACGAAACCCATATCTAGCTCATCAAGTTTTACAATAGATTCGAAGGAAACAAAGAAAACCCCATCTTCAGATCATCCAGGTCTTGTTCCGGTTCCTGGCCAGGAATCCGTAAAACTGGGATAATCATTTCTCCTTTTGAAATACGTCACCTTTTCCCCGTGCTTGTCGGCCTCATCAGACTGCATCAAGGATGGAATGGGGAAAACAATGGGGTTGTTCGTTCGATAATCTTGTTTTGGGACTTTGATATGAGCTATTCATAGTTGGTCTTTGAATTGAGCGGGGTGTCATTGGGAGGGAGGACTCTGTACTTGTGTTTGTTAAGCCTGGGAAGTGGGTGGCCCAAGGGGATGTTTGGTGACATTGAGGCGTAGGACTGCGAGAGAACGTGATCCTATCTGGTGGGTGTTTGTGTTTCTCGCGTCTTGGTAGTGGGATGTTGTTGTACGAGGTCCCGTGGATACATTCGGATCTGGGGACCGAATGTTCACTGCACACTTGGAGGTTCATTCGTTCGGTTACGAAACCTCGATGAATGAATCGGCGTCCATATCATTACGCGTTTATGAACTAAACACTACGTTATTCACTGAGCCAACTCAATCTCCGGTCCTAGGTTGTGGTCGTGTGCGTCCCAAGAACAGACTCAATTGTCCATCGCATACTTGCCACACAATGAACAACGAACGTGTGTCAAATTCGCAAACTCTCATTTGTCCAAGTGCCAAGCAGCCAAGGAAGGTGTCAGCAGTATCGGAGAGGCGTCGGTGCGGAGCCTGAAAGGTAGAGTTATTTATATATTAGGTACGTATGCACAACGTATAGCCCGTCACGAATAGTGGGAGCTGTGGGTGTTGGGTAAGTGGCTGAACGCAAGAGGCTCGGTTCGCCGAGTAGGAGTAGGGTCATTTTTGAGGAGAGTGAGCATGAGCATCGCAGCATCTTTGGATTGGATTCTTGCGTTTTTGTTGTCCTGGCTGCCACGTGGATGCTTTGCATTCCATGCTTAGGAATGACACGTGAATGATGATCTCAGGTCACATACCCCTGGCTATTTTTAGGCGATTGAAATGATCTCTTAAAAATATAATAAGACTTTCGGGTGTATTGTCAGGCAGTGATATTTGGACTGGAATTGGATATTGGATGCGAGTGAGTTGTGGGATTCTTTTGTTCGATGATGATGACATATGATGCATGATGAGTGGAGGTTGGAGGTTGCAATTTGGGTGCGCCGAATCAGCCGCGAGGCAGTCTGAGCATCCAGGGCGCAGTGATCAACGGTTAGGGATCAAATACGCCGCAGAAATAGAGAGTATATATAGAGTATTGTTGAGCCAGATCGTGTGCTGATGGTGATGTTTTGAATGGTATTTATGGTATTTATGTATGGGACTGTTTGATAAGTGGTGGTGCTGCGGTGCTGAAGCGTGACTGATCCACTGATGTTCGAAAAGCACGAGCGCAGCGAATTAGAAGGATCGTCCGAACCGGGGTGGTGGTAGTCGTGTGACGTTGACGTTGAACCTGCGGAGTTTAGTTGCTTCGAATGTTAAGACGCACAAAGTGGTTGTTCGTGTTGATCAAGAGCTGAGGAAGCGCCCCTGAGATCTGGTGAAGTGATGCGGAGAGTGCAAGGGGGGGGGGTTGTCGTCAAGGAGATATGGGGAGCTAGGCAACTAGGGCACGAGAAGATTGGGCTGGTCGGAGTGGGATCGGCAGTATCGAAGGTGGCACCCACACGAGTGAGCAAAGTGGTGACTGTGGTTGGTGACGTGTATTATGGAAGTAGAGGATCAAGCTAGCAAGTCCAGCGCCCTAATTTATTTGCGGATTATACATAAAGTAGGATTTGGATGATGGGCCACAAGTAGACTGTTTTGATTCCCCTTCAGTGCCCCCCAGCGCGCTTTCTTTCTCCTATTATTCTTTCTGTTTCTCATGAACCACAATGGACAACGACCACCGCTGCGCAGAGCAGATGGACTGCTCGCGATCAAGGGGGTTCCCGTAACGGCGCTCAGCGACGCCCATCACCACGATCACCACGATCACCACGAGCACAAGTACAAGTACAAGCACAAGCAGGAAGCTACAAAGACCAGTACGAATACGGCAATCACGACCACGATCGGGCTTGGCACCACTTCCGCCACTTCCAACGGTAACTCCAATGGCAACGGCACGCGACACAAACGACGACCAGCATCGCTCTCTCTGTCAGTTGCGGGAGAGTGGCTGCAACGGGGTGTCAAAACGCTGGGCGGACTGGGGATGGGGATGGGGATGGGGATGGGGAGCATGAGCCCATGGTCTGGGTCTGGGTCTGGGAAACGGAGCTCGATGCCGGTGGTGCCGGTGCCGACGGCGACTCGGAGACCAACATGGCCAACATCGGGCGCAGTGGAGGGACAGACAGAGACAATGCAGACTGGTCCACTCCAAGAGGTCGAGGTCCCCCAGCCGCTGCAGGAGGGCACAACAATGACAAAAGTCTCGGGCAAAAAACAAAAGAAAGTCTTCCTCAGGCTCGACCCAGACCTCGGACACATCATCTGGCATTCAAAACAACCCAGAATCAGTGCGTACTTACCTCCTGCGTTCCAGGTGGATTGTGTGCTCACTCTGCTCTAGTTCCGATAGAGAACATCAAGGAGATTCGCTCTGGGCCCTCCACCAGGCTCCATAGACACCATTTCCAGCTCGCGCAAGAGTACGAGACGCTCTGGTTGACAATCATCTACATCCTTGATGGGCACTACAAGATCCTCCATCTCATCGCACCCTCCGAAGACATCTTCCGCATGTGGGACACCACACTGCGGCGTCTCCACGCGTACAGGCTGGAGCTCATGACCGGCCTGGGCAACATTGAAGAACGGCAGCGTCTGTGGGAGAAGCAGTATTGGAAGGGTGCAGACGTGGAGAGAGACCAGAAGCTGACATTCGACGAGGTGGAAAAAATGTGCAAGAGACTGAACATCAACAGCCCCAGGGAAGACTTGCTCTCCTGGTTCAAGGTGCATCTTCTATTTCTCATCCGCAGTCATTCCATACTCAGCAGCCGTAGCAAGCGGATGTCCAGAATAGACGATACCTCGACTTTGAGGATTTCCGTCGCTTCGTCAAGCTTCTCAAAACACGCAGAGAAATCACGAAACTGTACAACAATCTCAAGGGAAACTCGGAATACTTTGATCTCGATGTATTCATCCGCTTTATGCGCCATGACCAGAAAAGTACACTACCACCGCCAGCCCTCCGCGCTCTATTTGAGAAATATTCTGTTCCTGTCCCCTCATCACCAGCATCTCCACCTGCGACTCCACATCCCGCTACTCAAAGCACTTATTTTGACGTTCCTCCTTTTCAGCAACGCACATTCACCCCAGAAACGCTCACGACGTTCCTCCTCTCACCAGACAACGCACCCTTTGCTTCTCCTCTGCATGCATCTCTACCGCCCAAACCTGCATCCGGCCCCTCGCCAGCTTACTCCCCTCTCCCTCCAACAACGACCGCAACACCTTCCACATCCTCGACTACTCCCCATACACCATCCGCCGCAGCGATAGCAGCTGCGACCTCTTCTCTTCCTCCTACCAAACATGACATGACCCATCCTCTTTCCTCTTACTTCATATCCTCTTCGCACAACACCTACCTCATTGGTCATCAACTCGTCGGCTCATCCACAGTCGAAGGTTACATCCGCGCTTTACTCGCTGGATGTCGAAGTGTCGAGATCGATATCTATGACGGGTCCGGATCTACAGACTCCAACCCTGCTCCTTCATCTATGACAAGCCCAAATGTTACGGCAGAGGACCCTTTGGCTGCTGGCGCTGGCGCTGGAGTTAATCCCAGTACGAGTGCTAGTGCTAATGTGGGGTCGAGTAGCTCTGTGAATGAGCCAATGGTGTTCCATGGACATACCTTGACGACCAAAGTCCCATTGCGACAGGTCTGTCAAGCGATTATGAAGTACGGGTTTGTTGCGTCTCCGTATCCTATCATCATATCCGCGGAGAATCATTGTAGTATCGCGGGGCAGGAGATGATGGCGAGGATTATGGTGGAGGAGTTTGGTAGTGCGTTGGTGAGGTATCCGATGGATGGACCTGACCTTCCTCCGGCACAATCGCAATCGCAATTTCAAATGAATGCTGATGGGAGTGAAGACGATGGAGTGTTGGTGAGAGAGGGGAATTGGAAAGGGAAAGGAAAGATTACGCAGCTTCCGAGTCCGGAAGAGTTGAAGGGGAGGATACTGTTGAAGACTAAGAATTTGATGCTTGGGAAGGCGGATCCCGTCGTGGGTGGGTCGGTGTCTGTTACGTCGAGTGAATCGGATCTTGAGCCGTCCAGTTCGGCGAGTGAAAGTGAAGTCGGGATGCTTTCGAGAGGGTTCTATGGACTCGAAAGGGAGAGAAAGGGGGGCAAGAAACGGAGTGGCGAAGGCGGGGGCGATATCGTTCGTGGTGCGTATGCTAATTTTTTCCTTTACGTTCGCTGTACTGATTCACGGTGGTTTTAGAGGGACTTATCAAAGCGAGTAGTATGATCCAACGTGTACGCAGTGTCGGTCGGTCACCTGGTCCATCAATCCCACCACCACCACCACCACCCCCATCGTCATCCACTACAACTTCCTCAACTTCCTCTGGACAATTAACACAACAGCCACTCGTGTCTTCCCCTGGGTCCCTCTCACCCCCTCTGCCTCTTGCGACGGGAATGCCACTTACGGTTCCTACGCCAGTCCCAATACCAATCCCACGCGGACGATCCTCAACGTCTACAGCTCCGCCCCCGCCCCCGCCCCCGCCCTCGTCCTATTCATATACAGGCTCTTATGTCCAGCCTTCATCAGTACCTTCGATATCGAGTATCGGAACATCATCATCCCCGAAAAAGCCGTCCAGCATCAACTTTGAGAGCGGTGGTGGTGGTGTTGGAATGACCAGTTCATCATACACCGGTTCGACTTCGATGCTCTCATCCTCGCTCGGCCAGAATCAAAATCAAGGTGCACAGCCATCATCCATCTCAAGTACGGGAGGGGGAGGGGGAGGTCCACTTGCACTTGTTCGTAGGAAATCGTCTCAGGTGAAATCTCCTCCTGCGCAAAGACCAAAGCCTAAAATGTCGATGGCGCTCGTGGCGCTTTTGGTGTATACGGTTGGTGTCAAGTGTCGTGGGTTTCGGCGGTCGGAGGGTTTATATCTGCATTCGGTGGATGAGGTTGGGACTGGGAGTGCCTCGGATGCCAAGTCGATTAAATCTAATAAATCAAAGTCGAAGGATGGTAAAGGGAGTTTGGATGGTGGTGGGAGTGGTGGGGTGGTTGTGGAGGAAGAGGAGTTGTATGCGCCTGAGCATGTGTTTTCGCTTTCGGAGAATAGTGCGAATAAGATGTTGAGGACGTGTATGATGGATTTGATTAGGCATACGGAGGGACATCTTGTTAGGGTTTATCCTAGGGGGACGAGGATGCGGAGTACCAATTTTGAACCGCATCGGTATTGGAGTGCTGGAGCGCAGTTGGTGGCGATTAATTGGCAGACGTTTGGTGCGTTGCATTTTTTTTTTCTTTGTTATTTGTATTTTTTGTGATTGACTTGTTGGGTTGTTAGATTTGGGGTATATTATCAACCATGCCATGTTCCAGCGTAATGCGCGGTGTGGGTATGTTTTGAAGCCGCCCCCACTCCGGTACCCCTCGAAACCGGAGTATAGTCCCGAAAAGTGGAGGAAGAGACCGCATACGTTAAACGTGACCATTATTTCGGCGCAGCAGTTGCCAAGGGTGAAGGTGAAGGATGGGAGTGGACATGAGGTGCTTGGGCTGGATAAAGATAAAGATGGGTACGAGGAGGGTAGAGAGGGGAAGGATAAGAGTGTGAGTGTGGACCCGTATGTTGAGGTGACGTTGCATGTTCCGGAATGGACGTATTGCGTCTCGCCTGCTCTTCCTGCCTCTTCTAGCGCCCACGCTTCTATCGCCGCTATGAACGCTACTGACACCAGTCGACCTCAACCACAAGAGCCGCTCCGGTTTACGACTTCTCAACCCAAGACACTCACCCACCGCACGCAGATTGTGAAAAATAATGGGTTCAATCCGATCTGGAATGAAGCCATTCGGATTCCGTTTGATTGTATAGCTCTTCCTGGGATGCTTGAGCTTATATTTGTGAGGTTTGTGGTGAAACAGGAGGGACAGAGGGATGATGCGGAGCCGTTGGCGGTGTGTTGTGTTTCGTTGGGTGAGATGCAACAGGGGTATAGGCATCTGCCGTTGTATGATGCGACGCTGTCGCAGTATTTGTTTTCGACGTTGTTTGTGAAGATTCATGTGTCGTCGTGAGTGGGGTTGGGGTATACATACCGGATTGGAGATCCGTTTTTTGACTTGGTGGTCTTGTCGTAGATTCATTCATGAGCTGGCGTATATATATTTTTTTGGTTTGTAATATATCATGTGTAGCAATAGTGTTTGATAGATTGATGTGACTATTGGCTAGTCACAATACAACTTGGCTTCGCTAGAGATTTTAGCACCTATCTATATCTTCACAAGGCGATCATAGAAAATTTCCTGATGGGAAGCGAGCTTGGAATCCAACCAGAATCTCGAAAGAGATTGTCATTTCGGTACTTGATCCTCAGGGACTGTTGTTCCATGAGGTCTACCCACCGAATCGAGGAGATTAGTAGTAGATGACCTCACCTCGGAAATGTTCCCGCTAAGTTGCCAGCAAAACACAACAATTAGAAGCTTTATTGGTTCTTGGGTCTAGCCAGAGTCGGACAATTCCATTGTAATATTGTACTTTGCGCTGAATCTTTTGCCACCTATAGACTGGTTGAGCTCATGGTCTTTAGGTTCGCTACGTTAATGTCCTACAACCTGCATAGGCACTATAAATACGGGAGTTACACAACAATGTGTGATACGTCAGAAACGAGACAACCGTTCGCACACACCGCCCAAGAGCAACCAGGTACGCCGTATATACATCCATTTCCATGGAAGATCCTCACTCCTCATAGTTTCGATAGAATTTACGAGTTAATCTTCCTGCATCCCATCGGAATGAATTGTGTCGACATTCGGGGAACTCAACGAATTCTTGATATGCTCCTCGGCAGCAGCGAGGGCTTTTCTTACCGCCATGTAGTGCTGGTCGCCACAAGTCCGTGGCCTACTAGCTCGGTATCTGGTGTCGCGAAACTTCGCCGCAGCGTGAAAGGGCACAATACGATGGGACCTCCTCTAGCGCTGAGAGTATAATGGGGTTGCTGTTGGAGGTATGCTTCTTTAATTTAAACTATACTTATCCAGATGCTGAACGGGCTATCAATTGATTCGTTGAGGCACCGAACGCGACCAGGGAGCATGTGCGAGAGTACGTGATGGGGCAGTGGCACCGTAAGTGGTATGCCAATGGATTTTTTGTCCCGTCCCTGACCTATCCCGCATCAAGGAGCCCAATGGACTTCCCCGAAGGGACGCACCCTGCGATTCATGATATTATCCTGACTCCACTCTGATCATTTTGCTTAACCATGATTAACGATTCGACACGTGCCAGTCACTCCGTTCACTCTTTAAATCATATACCGAGAACCCATTCTTGTGTAGGTTCTCCTTCCGTACAATAGTCTCTTCCATTGACTTGAATCTAAAGCCTACTGGGGTCTGCCTGGCTCTGGGAAAAGCACAGTAGGCTCTATTGTATTTCTAGGCGATCGTATAACTGACTTTCGAAGCTTGTCGCCCACGCCACTGGGAATGAAGTCAACAGGGGAAGCAAGGTCTGCTTACCCCCTCCACGGCACTTTTAGGGATATACGAGGCGAGGCTGCCATCAGGCAAGGTAGGCATCATCGATACCCAGGATAGGCCGTCGGTGACGATCCGGGTCGAGTCTGGCTCAGCGCGCGGAACTGGTAAGGAACATTGGCTTCGCGGCCTACACAGATATCTGATCTACGCCGGAGCTGGAATCGTATCTTGAAGAGAAAAGCCGCTCCCCCCACCGCATTTTTGTTTTTCTTGCGCATCACAGACCTTCGGGTTTCTGAGGTCACCAGGAACCATATCTACACCCTTGAGGGAGCCATAATGAGGAGCACATGTCAGGGAGGGTTCGAATCGCGACAACGATGTGGCACAAGGTTGTCAACCTAGAGTTGACTGAACGGCGAGAGACGGAGTTGGGGAACATTGCAGGGTTGAGAGAGTCCTGCATTAAGCGATTCGCAAGTCACCAGAAATTCGGCTCTGGATATCCTTAACCCTCTTGCTCAGGATGACATTGTAAAAAAGGTTCCCCTTCTGCCTGTTCTTCTTGATCGTTCGGAAGACCCAAATAGTGGAACTCGAGTGACTGATGGATTACTATTAAAGTGTTAATAGGAGGATTCTTGAATGTCGACAAGAGGCTGATATGGGAGAAAATCTTCATATTGATAATTTATGAGCGTTGAGTACGAATATGGAGACATCTCAAACAGCCACCCGAAAAGCCAACAACTTCTCTCCAATATCTCCTGCACTACCTACCCCTGAGCGCCTCAGAGTATGTGCGCTTCTTCGTGTTTCCTTCAGCATAATTGATTGTCTCCCACTCGTCAAAGTCAACGTCCGTATCTTGGTCTTCCAGCACGATGACGTCCTTGACCCTCTCTACGATCTCAAACTCCCTTGCAACGCCTTTTCGTGAAGACAAGATTTCAGGTGAAGAGCCTCACCGTGTAACTGAGGAAGCCGCACCTTTAACTTTGGCAGGCTTCGCGATAGCCATCAAATCAATCATCATCGTCTTCTTCTCCTGCTCGCCTCCGTCATCGTCGTAAACTCCGTGTTCGGGGTCGTAGATGGTGTGGCCTTGGGGATCATCGAATTGGTCACCAATCATATTGCGCCGTGTAGGGCGATCCGGATGAGTGGGTAGGTTCAGCATAGAACGGTAAGAACGTGTTCCTTGGACATCTAGCGTCCGTGTGAGGACCGATGCGAAAGTGGTTTGTTCCTGAGCAGCGCGTGCTCGAATAGCCTAAGAAAGGAGATTTGCGTCAACAGTTTGAAGACCTGGCCAATAAACGTTTCGGACACACCTTGTTGAACGCCTTGCGCTTTGACATCTTCTCTGGGCGAGTCATTGTAGATTAAGAAGTACTAGGGTGTATGCTCGAAAGGGGTGTAGGTAGGTTAGAAATAAGTTACGGATGGTTGGGGAACTCAGGTCCCTGGTATCGCTTGTGTTACGTTGGAGCTTGGACCTGCTCAGACTGTGGCATTAGTTTATATACACAAGATCCAGCTCCGAGTCATAATGCGAGAATGGATGCAATGAATCATATTAGCACTATTCGTAACACTCCGCTGTCATCATGTGTTAGATTGACGTGCTTGTGAAGGACCCCGGTTGGCAGTGACTCATGGCCCTTGCGATGGATGAGATCAGCAACCGAAGCAATGTCATTACGCCAGCGCCAGCTGGAGATTCCTCGTTTTAAGTTACGACAGACACTGGTCAGGCACCGGAGCCAGAGCCTCTTTGATCTTTGGAATAAGAAAGGCAGTCAGGTAGGTATGCTGGCGGCCACATCGCCCTGGCGGCAAGAGTGGAGCTTGAGACAACAAGCACTGCCCTTAGCCAAACACTCTCAAATATGGCGAGATGGAGGGTACCTGGTGTATCTCCGGACCGGGCAGGCTGGTCAACACAAGAAACACGGAAAAGCCACATTGAATTGGAATTTGACATGACAAGAAATCAGGTCGACACAATATCTCAAAGATTGCAAGGATTGATTACTTTGCTACACCATCTCTTTCCGACCGGTCAAAACCTATGTGACGTCGGGCTTGTTTTTTGGCCGTTTATGCTGTCCACGACGAGATTCTGTCGGGTATTCACATTTGAAGAGACGCCGTGCACATTGACTAGCGGCAACGTCAGCAACACACACCAGCAACCAGACGCAGCCACTCACTTGCAGGTTTGATCCGGATTCGACTCGGACGGTCTACCGCAGGCAATCTTGCGTTCGCGGCAAAACAGGCAGGCTAGACCAAGCTTCCTACCAGGCATAGTCCCACTGGAACTGGTACCTCCGCCTCCGTTGATGGCGCACGGAGGCGGGATCTGCTTTGGGGGCAGAGATTTTCTGGCCGTACTCGGCTTCGCTCCAGCGAGGAGGGGAACTGGCGCACGAACTCGAGAGGTTTCTTCATCCTTCTCTCCGCTTGATCGAATGCCTTTCCCTTCCGTCGCTGGTTGCTTGCCAGACCACTCAACTGTAGAGACCAGGGTATCTGTGATGGCATCAGGAATTTCGAGGACCCTCTTGTAAGGTTTCTCTTTCGCCTTGGTCGCCATCTTCTCCTTCCTCCGTCGTTCAGTCCCGATTGATCGTTTCCCTTTGGATTGGCTTGCGTCGTGTTGTGCTGAAAGAGCTGCCATATAGGCGAGATTAGCCGACAGTTCCGAGTAGGTCGAATGCTGGCATGGCAAGAGAGAGGCGTAAGGCCTCAACGAGGGGGTTGATGAATGTGGTATGACAGTCATGGGCTCAATGTCGGATGTAGAATGGTGGGAAACTGCTATCACGGGATCCTGGTACGGCTCCTCGGAAGTAAGAGTCAAAGCGCAAGCTTCTGGTGCTTCTGGGACAGATGGTGACCGGGTCGAGTCATAGTGGCTTGGGCCTGGTATTGTGGATGTGGTTCCGGAAATCTGTTCAAGGAGATAATCATCCCGTAACTGAACCATTAGTTGCGATATCATACGTCTGTTGAACAAGACACTCACTACATAAGATTGACCACTACCACAGGTTTGTGTTTGTAGATCCGCCTGTTCTGGGCGTTGATAAATTTCGCCCGCGTCCCCATCCCACAGTCTTGGTGGATTTTGAGAGGTAGGAAAACAGGCATTTTGGCTCATGCCATCGAAGCTAGCGACATCCGTACAACCGTAATGCTCCCCGGTTGCACCATAACTGTAAGTGACACCGCCTCGGTCAAAGGTGCTCTGGAAGACGAAAATCAATTCCAGCGAAGTGACGATCTCGAGGAACGGGACGCAATACCTGATGATCCCCAGTCTGGACTAGTGGGAGGTACGTAGATTCCTCAGCTTGGCTGTGCCAGAAATTACTTCCAACGATGCCGCCCCCGCTAGCATGGTAGCAAAATGGGACGTCCATAGTACACCGGTGCCTTGGAGAGGTTTCTCTTTGTGGATGATGGTGGATGCTCGCGGATCCGGGGCAAAACAGGAGAGAACAAGATAATAAGGAGAGACTTAGGCCAGGCAAGAGGAAATTGGAGAGTACTTTTGCTGCATGAATATATAAACACCCACCAGTGCGAAGCTAGCCGCTTCTGCCACGAGGCTGTCATTTAAGGTCGCATTTACCCCAGAACATTATCATAAAAGTGGATAGAGAACGAACTGTGGCGACGAATCAAGAGCTCCAGACAAAGAAGAGCTCCCCATGGTCGACGCTAGGCTTTATTCCACGACACGAATTCTGCCAAAGCAACTTGGGAGAACCAATACCTTTTTGGGGTAACCTGACTTCTTGACCGTTATCTCGATTACCCAATTGATGGGCTGCCGCAAGGTGTACGGGTTATCATAACTCATGAAGCTACCATAAGTCAGGAAGGAGTGTATTGAGTACATTAATGAGCTCCTCGAGGCTGCTGTTCCAATCAGGTATTCAAAGTGATTAACCATGTGCGCTGAGCCTGAAATTTAGTGGTAGGAAGGATGACGCTTGGACGGATCTGGTAGGGAATCAAACAAACGGAGGGGTGGGACAGTACATAAATAAGATGCACAGGAATGGGAACATCACTACGAAGAGCTATGGAAGAATACCCTATCCTCTGGATCAGGCAGCACCATAGGCGCAATGGAGACATGAGGAGTGACCGTCTCCCTTCTTGAACATCAAGATGATAATATCAAGCTGCTGGTTGTGCAACAAAGCATCACTGATGAGTTCACAAACGCATACAAGGTTTGATGTCACCCTAGATTCCATCTCTTCGACTACGAGAACACGATGGAGGACCAATGCGGGGAGAAGGAGGCTCCGCAGTGTTCGGTCCAGCCATCGAGCGAGCCGCTTGAGGATCTTTATGCTAGCGAGGATTACCCAAGCTCAAACACCAGCAGCTGGAGCCTGGAGGTCTCAGAAGCCGGTCTCCTCAATTACAAAATTGCAAACCATCGAGACTAATCCGCTACTCCGAGGAACCACACGTTATGTGGGACAAACGCCATAACCCCGTTAACATTTTGCACGTTCGCGTGACATAAAGCTCCCATGTACCTCCCTCTGCTTAAAGCTCCAAAGTTGCCAAACAAACTATATGGTTCAAAGTCAGCGAAGGATACCGTAAGGGATAATTCAATATTCCTCAACCATGCCTCGAGATGTCAAGAGGCTCTTCGAAGTGCGGTACAGCTGGACGATGACCTAAGGCTCCCAGTCTTCTATTGTCCAACCTTATTGCGCGCTCAAGGGGATGCGAAGAACAGTACATCTGGTGCGGCTATGGGTGTTGCACCTGATTCCGACGTAAGGGCGATACAAGAAATTGAGTGTACGAGTGTCTCAAAACGTGAGGGGCAGGTCTCGGTAATATGGATAAAATGAGACATCTACGATAAAGCCTTCCCGAACCTTCCACGAAGTAATCTCAAGTCGCAACTCAAATTCGGCTATCTTTTCCATTCGCTAACTGGTTTGAGTTTTGGGGCATAAATGTGAAACGGGGTTCTTGCCCCAACCCGCATTCACATTGAGGGCTTAGGTTTCGCCCCCGCAACCCACGTACAACGAACGTCTTCAGGCAGTGCGGGGACGCAATCTGTGAACACTAGAAGTTCCCCTGGAAATGGTAGAATGTTTCGCGGGTATCGATCGCGCTCTCCTCTGGATCACCGTCTATTTCATTTCGCGCCAATTCAGTGTTACGCTTGCTGGGCTTCAATCGGCCATATATATTGAATGCCGGGAGGTCCACTCCACCGAAAAAGGTAGACCTCTTTCGATGGAGTGACGATATAGCATGCCGCGTTGAAGTGACTGGCGGGGGCGATCGAGAGTGTTTTCTATAGCAGACGGTAGAAGTCCAGCATGAGAGGGTCAATTTGTGCAAACGTAATTGTTCTCGAAGCTCGTTGGAGTGTGGCCCACCCCACCACTGTATTTGACTTGCTTGGCGTAAGCTTTGAAAAATGTCTCCACTCATGCATAGTCTGTGGACGAGATGCGGCTTTAGGGCTTGCTTGACTTTGAGATAGCACGCGGACGCTACATAGGTAAAATTGTATTTCGTTAATGTCGTAAGAATGTAATGTACATGCTATGTACAGGGTCTGCTATCCACCTGCGACCCCTCACTCGACGTCACGTATGGCCATTTGCACGAACAACGTCGAAAACATATGCTGCGAGAGTTGCATATCATATAATGGCAAATGGCGGTAACCTGGATGTCATTCATCAGGACTCGAAAGCCCAGCTTTTGACAAACAACGTACCAAACTCGACAGTCCCCAATGGCGCACAATAAATCGCAATCGGGTCGTCGTCGTCACTAGTTCCTTCCTGCCTAACCGCAAACTCCACAAAAATCAAGTTACGCATGCCACCTTCCGGACCGCCAACGCAATCAAATGGGATTGAAAGTGTCTCTTGCCACACCGGGTTGAACCCGTTGTTCTTGATAGCACTGGTTGCGAGCGACACGCGTCTAGCGGCGGAGGTGGTGGAGGGACCAGAGGTTGAGAGAGACGAGTGACTAGCATCCGTCGCTGGTTTGTACTTGTATGGCTTAGAGGAGGGAAGGAATGGCGAGGTCGTCCAGTCCGGAATGTGGAGTGCCACCTCAACGTAGGGGTCAACGATGGAGTTTCCAATGATTTCTTGGCCGGAGCTATCCCGGGGACGAGGGAGTTGCTGAGCGGATATAATCTGAGGAAGTCATATTAGTAATGCAGTTCATAGAAAAGCGGTGAACTCACTGTAACGTCGAAGAAGTGTCGCGTGTATCTATTCAATAATTCCACCCCTTCCGACCTCAACGCAAGTGGCTTGAGTACATACCCACACCTCCCATTCCGCTGGAACATCGCTTGATTAATCGTATACCCCAAATCTACTTTAGGTTAGCCGCACTCCTCTCAATCTCCAACAACCACGTTAAGCACTTACCAAATGTTTGCCAATTGATGGCTACAACCTGAGCGCCAGCAGCCCAGTATCGATGCGGCCCATAATTTGTCGAGTTAACCCTCGTTCCCTTTGGATAAATCCTCACTAGATTCTTCTGCGTGTGCACAATTAGCTCCCGCAAGACCCCACTGGCTTTCATCAGCCGGTTGACAGCATTCTCGGATAACGAGAATATGTGCTCGGGCTGGTATTCAACGCCAGCCTGAGGCCCTACACCGTGGCATTTGACACCGACGGTGTAAACGAGAAGCGAGATGAGGCGGAAGGACATCTTGGGTTTGGTTTTTTCGAGGGAGGTCGAGCTGGAGTCGTTGGGCGGACTGGTACTTGGGGAGGACGTCTTACCACGGAACTTGCGCCACTTGGATTTGAGTTCTTGACGCAGACCACCATTGCCGCCGTTGCTTTCCGTATCTGATGAATCGGAGGAGGACGTGAAGTCGAGGATTGAGGAGAGACGCCCTTGATGGGCCTGTTCGCGCTGCGCTTTGATCTCTGCGAGTTGTGCGACGACGTATTCATTTTTGGCCTGAAGGGTAGATGTTTTAGGACACGGACATTACTAACAGCTGTAACGCACCTTGAGCAGGATTTTGCCTTTGAGTTCTTCGGGGCTAGGGAGCTTTTCCAGCTTCGGCCGATTCTCTACTGGAGCCTGTACGAGGGTATCACCGAAGATCTCTGTCATAATGTCTACCATCTTTTCTTGTTGACGGAGTCCGCAATGTACTTCGGCAGATATTAAAAGAGGGTAGGGAGACGTGACGAAAGCATACTTCGAGATAGCGTGACAGATGTCCCGAAGAGAGACCTTGGAGGTGAACGTTTTACCGTGGTATATCATTGGCTCGTCATCGCCATCGTATATGTCCACTGTTTAGCCAATGAGAGAAGAAGAGCGAGAAGGAAAAGGACACATACACTCGACGCTACGGCAGCTGTGGAGCAACGCCCGAATATAGCCTTCGATCGTGCTAACGCCAACTAATTGATGACCGACGAGATAAGTGTTGTGTGATGAAGATATATAGTAGTCGGACAAGGGCCGGTTCATATCTTGCCAAATAGGCATTCCAAGCTCGGAGAAGGCGGCATTGTGTGGTGAAAGTAAGAAAGAGGAGAATTGATCAAGTGACATGGAAATTTCGTCTGAGAATTTCTCCGAATGAGTATAAGTCATGAAGATAGACTTGAGTTTCTCATCCGGCAGAGATGTCTGAGTAGTACTTCAAAAACTATCAAGATCCTCGCCAGTGAGAGACGAACCTTTTGGGTTTCTGTCATGAATTTCTTGAATGCCACGAAGTCGAGCTTTCTGCCCTCGGTTGCTGTCCCTATCCTCCCATATATCGCGTTCAGTTCGGGACGATATTTGAGATCCCTGATGAGGGTTTGAAAATCTTGAAAATCTAGATATCCGCGCTTTTGGGAGTCGGCTTTCTAAGTTTTTTGGTTGTCAGCTGGCTGGTTCAGGAAGGGCTATGAACCGACAGCTCACCTGGAATATCTTTTTTAGCTGGTGCTTTGTTAAATTGATGTTCAACCTTTTGCAGAGCCTCTCTACGTCATCAAAGTCCAACTTGTGGTCCCCCTCCTCATCCGCCCCTTTCCAATATTGTCTCTCCCAGACCGTTTGCCTTAAATCGACATTACCGAGTCCCGTCATCAATCCTTGTCTGATCGCGTGCAGCTTCCTTAGGGAGACCTCCCAAAGTTTGAACACGTCACGAGTATCAGCGACCATATGGAGTGTTTTATACGTCCCATCAACGATATAGATGACAGTCAACCAGCGAGATTCCCAGTCTTCCGGTGCGGAAAACTGGACGCGATAATATGACGTATTTGCACCTGTTCGAATTTCTTTGATAGATTCGATCGGAACTTGGAGGCGGTCAGCGCAAAAAGGAGAGGGGCGAGAGGGTGTGTGCCACTTACCGATACCGCCTTTCCTCGATTTATACAGAATCTGTCCCTCATCGGGATCGAGTCTAAATACAACTCTTTTCTGCTGTTTTTCTGAAATCTTAATCATCTCCGTGCCCTTCTGCAAGGGCTCTGGTATGGACAAATCAGTTCCATCCGCAGCGATGGGTGGTGGTGGTGTGTGCCCAGAGTGCTCAGACGATGGCGGAGGTGCTGATGAGAGCGATGCGATGGGAAATCTAGCAGAGAGACGTTTAGCTTTCTCTGAAGCTATGTCTTTGACTTTATGGATGGAAGACATGGGACGAGGTAGAGTCAGAGTTGTATATTAGCGCTAGTCGTCATTTCTAGCTTAGCCCCTGTAACCTGTTGCCTGCCGTCACTCCTCAGCCACGTGACCGCGATAGTTTAATTCATATCAGACAGTACCACAGGTTGTTCTAAGTAATCCAAGTACAATACTTACAGGTAGTGTACATCATAACAACAATATGCACACACCGACATACCTTCCATTGCTCGCTACGATCCTCCTCAGTGGAGCCCATCGAGCGTCCGTCTCGCCATCCTGAAGCGCTGCATGCGGGAGAGTGCCCAAATCCATCTGGCTCTCTGAAGCATTATAACAGTAGAGAGTGGTCATGCTCGCGACCGAGCTATCACGAGCCTCTCTATCCATGGGCGGCCATGATTGTGCAGGATCGGAGTCCTGGAGGATGTGTGGGCAAGGGATTCCCCATCGTAGGAGTCGACTGCGACGAAATATCTCTCATTCCGTCCCTCTCAGAGGGTGCCTCGTCGGCTCTTTTTTGAGCCCGGAAAGAAGGCACACAGGTAAATGCTGCTTTGACTCTTCCAGATCCTCTCCCGTCACCGTTCTCCAAAATTTCCTTATGAGTGGAACGGGGTCCAGTCTATGCCTAGAAGGGCTGCCTCCGACATATACACTTCCAGAGTCCTGCGCGTTCGG
Organism: Podaxis sp. AQ795752; assembly: GCA_018524425.1. Classification (NCBI taxonomy): domain Eukaryota; kingdom Fungi; phylum Basidiomycota; class Agaricomycetes; order Agaricales; family Agaricaceae; genus Podaxis; species Podaxis sp. AQ795752. Next base: position 5,776 of record JAEUWK010000910.1, on the reverse strand, counting down.
AAACACGAAAAGCGGGATATTTTCCATGCCCACGCGTACCGAAATCGTTTCGAACGGCGAACCCTCGGCCCTGTCAATGAGTGTAGTAGTGATTCCACTCCCATGAACAGCAAGGACGACCATATCGTTCGGGCGGCTCGTTACTAGCGCTTTGGTAAACACTCCTGTCCCAAGATCGACTATGGTGACAGCATACAGTTTAATCGGCTGTCCTGGGCGTTCGGTTCGAGTAGATAGGGAACGTCCCACTGAGGAATAAGCTGTCGCAAGCCCCATTCTACAGCCTGCGAGAAGCCGGGATCCTTGGATTGAATGTACCCATAGGCGTCGCGATTTGGGACTTTGTGGTCTTCAATGACGATAACTAAGTTCTTCTTGATGTAGATCGTACCGACCAACAGTTGGAGAATGGTGTAGAACATATGTGAGATAAAGAAGGCCATCATGAGGCCGACTGTGGGGTTGACAGACATTACCGCCAGGCCAGTGACAGCGATGATCCACGATGTCACATTACCCCGCCATCTCAGGCTCCTCATCTTGGGACGATCATCCAAACCTCCATGGTCATGCCGTAACATATGGTCGAGCTCAACGGATTTCGGTCCACGAGACAGCACAGGAGTAGAAGTGCTTGCGTCATAGTCGCGAAACCGTATCGGTACTGCCGTGGCCAGGGGCTCGAATCGTTCACACCCTGCTCCGGGTGCAATAGGTTTCCCCCACCATCTATATCCATCAACCTTGGGATCCGCAAGTTTGCACACCGCAGCAAGCATGGCAGCGTTATGGTAGCCTTGATTCAACTCTAACAACCATGCCACATCGACCCATCCACTGACCTCGTGAAGATCGGTGATCTGGCCTCGTCGCGGGGCAAAAGTCCATTCAGCGCCTTGCCCAGCAAGTTATCCGCATAAAACTCCGCCGCTTCATCTCTGCGGAAGGCTTCGACGACAAGAGAATGGATGGCAGAATGCCAAGTGACAGTACCAAAGTTTGTGGCATGTTGTATAGATGACACATCTTGCATGTCCATGCGAAAACTCCTGACCAGAGAGAGGGACCATGACACTAACGGGCTTGGCGTCTCCGTCACTTGACTTGACTTTGACTTTTGAATTCTTGTCACGCGAAGGACCTTGGGGTTGTTTAAGATCTCGCCGGGAATGAACAGGCGGTTTTGTTGATGGATACATTTCGACGCGGCTTCTATGGTTCACAACTTGCGCCATGTCTTTGTCTCGTGGGTGTTACCCTGCTCTGCTTCATAAGCAGAATTCCGAGTGAGACAGCTATATTCAGATAGATCAGTTAGGAAGACACAGGCAGCTGTGTCGAATAAAAGAAGGGCACTGTATGGCAGTGAGTTCGGGGACTTGGAGGCTTGAGGTGACAGCGTGTGACATACGTGACGACATTGGATGCATGCCGGATTAAGGCATGGGTACTACACGGTGCAATGCAGCACCATACCTTACCATACCCTCAGGCCAGCACCCAAGACCGAGCCGACAGTGATCAACTCTTCTTTAGGCAGCCAGCAAGACCCATAGCGAGCAAGCCAACGTGGAGGGGTACGATAACTAGTTTGGGCGACCTCGGGTATCGTGGTGCAACCTGGTCGGGAAAGAAGCACCCGGAGTCCCTGTCGGAGAAACTTGCAGGGCCGCTGGCACATAAAATCCCTCATTACCTCTCTTAGAGATCACTTCCGAACAAGCCCCTCTTCCCTAGGAGTTTGGAACCGGTTCTTGTATACTGGCGTTCAGAATTTGATATCAAGTTTATCACCTTCGATAATCGGAAATTATCGAGTGTCTCAATGCTCCTCAGCGTCTTCACGAAAGCTATGACGCTTTCACGTTCCTTGTCAACTATCTTCATTGGGCACCCTCCACACGGCTCCGATAATGGCGTCATCGTAGAGTCGGGGGTTCAACACCAAAGACCACTTCCGCTACCCCTTGGCAACGATGGGATTCACCTCGCTGTAAGCCCCGATTGTGGCCCACTCTTTGGAAACACGGCGGATATCAATGCAGGAGTTCATAGTGATGCAATCAAGACAATAGTGTCGTTTGGTGTAAGTGAAAGCCTTTTCCGCTTAGGTCACCGAATTGAAAGTCCTCAGGATAGTTACACTGACGGGGGAAAGACCGATGGTTCGCCCCTTGATCCACCCATTTTGGTACCACCCAGCCCTCTCGCAGGCGGTAGGTCGACAAATGGCCTGACTTGGGTTGAGCACGTCGCGAACGATGTGAACGCAACTATCATGGACTATGCCGTGAGCGGGTATTGCAGTTCCCTGCTCATTCAGAAATTGACGGTGCTGTCTTGGCAATAGCAATCTGGAGCATGTGTTGACCTGTCCTTGTGGCCCAGTAATCCGCGAAAGGTTGATTTCCTTGGCCAGAGTGAGAACAGTTCAGACTTCCTGACTTCGAGCCTGACTAATCGATTTTTTTTTCTCCCTTTAGTGCGAACATTCCTTGGCCAGGGTCATAACCTCAACCCGAACACAACTCTGTACAGTATATTTTTTGGTATCAAGTACGTCCACCATCCATGAGCTTGGGGATTTGTGGGTACGTTAGACTGAACCCTTTCATAGCGATTATGTTGCGTCACTCGGTCAGTCTAATCCTGCAGGAAATGACCCAGTTGACTAATCTTTCACAGTCGACGGCGATCATATGTCACAGGCTGCACAGGTACTTTTGGACCAAATCAAGATTCTCGCGTCGCCGCCCACAAACGCGCGAAATTTCATGGTTCTAGACGTATATGGTCGTGGAACGATAGCACCATCAGGAGAGACATTCAAACAGATAATCTTTACAGGACTTAGTAGGTTCCACAAACATGGTGTGCAGATCAACGGGATCTCCGAATCAGTGAAGCTTGGTGTATCTTTCGTTAACTTTGCCAATATCTGGAACGGAGTTCTCGGAGATTCACCTGGATTCAAAGCCTTTGGATATACGAGTACGGACTCTTGCACTCAGTGTACCGCGGAACTAGGATGTACAACTATCGGGATGTGCGACGATCCTGAACACTACTTTTATTGGATTCCTGGGTGCGTCGGATAGGCTATACTATGCTGGTCTCGTATCATATTGATCGATTCCATCCAGTCATCCATCTAAAGAGACAATGAGAATCATGGCGGACTACGTAGGAGAGGTTTGGAGGCAATGTAGAGCGTAATTTAGCGCTTGGAAGGCATGCTTGTGGCTTACATACCCGGATCGGGCCCGGAATACCAGAACAAAGTGAATTTGGTCTTAACATTCATTGATGATCCTTTGCGGAGCATCGGAAAAGCCTGGGGCTTGGAAGAAAAGAACAGTCACCGTGATTCATCGGCTGTCGCTTCTTGAGCCTTTCCGACTTGCATATATTCGTCAAGATGGGACTTGGAGGCTGGGTGCATCGGATCACTTGCGAATTGAAGATGAATGGTCCTCTTCAAGCGGGACGAGTGGTGTTTGCGGGAGCCAACCCAAAAAACATATCTATCTGATTGTTGGACGCGAAGAAATTTACGGAGTAGTCTCACTGACGTCAACAACGATACAAGTTTCGAAATAATATGTCTCCTGCGCAGGTGTGTTTCCCAGTTCAACGAATGGTGTCGTTCTGGCTAGGTTATGATTAGGATCAGTGACCCAATCGACCTGAACCGTACGAGACCGGTGATAATGTATATCATCCAAGTAGTTAGTAACCCATCGCTGGCCATGGCGTTCCAGACTAGACTCGGACTTCCCTTTACGCCATACGATGCAGCTCCCGCGATCTTGCTCCAGCAAGTAATCAAGCTGGGTGTCGAGAGCATCGTCGTCTGCCCCTCGGCCACCGATAATGTACCTGCTCATAACCCAAAAATCACAGAACTCGTATTCCGAGTAATTTCGGGCTTGAGTCCAAGGTCGACGAGAATCTGGTACAAAAACGCGTCTGGTCCTTTCAAGCAATAAACGCGGGCGTGGTCGTATTCACCATCACGACTGGGGTAAGTGTACTCAAGGCCAAAGCCTAAGTACTTGTGCGAACTACGGAAGCTGGCGTCCTGCAGTTGCTCACGTAAGGTCGTTTTGAAAGGGTTTTCAGGGATTGTTGTGGGCTTGGCTGGAACAACTGGAGAGCTCCTTGTTGGATCGAAGTAGAGGTTGAAGGTAATTGTGATGCGGTGACCAGATGTCACTTCTAGTACCTCGTGTTCTACGTCACTATAGAAGGCTACGTAGGCGACCGAGGTTGGGGGGGGGGGGGTATCTGTGAGGAGCGAGGTGGCTTCAAAGTTGGGCTCGCGCTCGCGATGACGAAGGACAAGGTTCCCGCCTTGGTGCTCAATCGGGAGAACGAAAACAAGGGAACCAAACATGTCTTCTCCATGTGGCGTATCCTTGTGTGTTTTGAAAAAGCCGCCCTTTCCTGTCGACGTTCCAGTGAGGTATTACAAGAATAAGCAATTGTCTCACCATATATATTCAGCTTGTAGGGCTCAATGCGTATACCCCTCTCCATACTGTCCCAGGGGCATAGACCTCGAGCTAGTTGGGAAACGAAACGCCCCGAGTCGGGATTGAATAGCCAAGAGAAAGACCCCATATCAAGTTTCCACGCTTTGCGGTATGTTTCGTCGAGGACATCCTCTTGTCCTCGACCAAAGGTAGCGGGATAACAAGCATCGACAAGGGTGTTTACATCATCCTCGGTGGTCGAACCCAATTCGAGAGATCTAGTTCACGAAACGTCAACGAAACGGGAAACCTGAATATCGTTCACACGCATTTACCGCGAAGATCCGTCTTTGCATTTGTAGAACAGTGTTGATTCTGGCCCCGAGAGCTTGAAGGTACCAGACGTCCAAGGCTCGTGCCATCTTTCCTGGGCAGCGAGGCTATCGCGGAGCTTTTGGATCGGATCTTGTTCCATTACAATGGATGGGGTATGATGAGCCTCACGAGAAAGTTCTGGGGGGTTTGCGGGTAATGTCACAACAAATGTGAGCTTTAAATCTAACCGATTAATTTGTCCTTGTGGGTCCCTTATTTGCAGTACTAGCCATGAAAGAAATTAATTCCCACGTCGACTCGAAGGTATATATCACCACATAACGGCCTAATGTGTGCGTCCAAAAGCCAAATGACAGCCACAACTTACGTTTTTTGACGGCTCCAGTCAGGGGTGTGCTTCCACCCAACGTAAGAGCTGTAAGTTAAGGAGTGCCAGCTGATCGATTTAAGAGTCAGATGCCCAGAGACGGCAAACAGACTCGTGCTGCGAGGTGATCCCTGAAGTCGTGGTCGGAAGGCGTGACAGAGCTACACGACGCATTTGGCTGACAGCGGATTCTGTGAACGTATAACACAAGTCACACCGTGCGAACGGAGGAAGGTCAAAAGAATGTTAAGTGCGCCACGCCTTTTACTATTGCCTCTTATACATTCATTTATCATTAATATCGCCAATGCTCAGGCATTCCGGTGACTCCCTGTGCAAGTCGAGTCATAATTAATCCCTGAGGCGTCAGATAGTATATCTGAAATCAGGGGCTCGATCACCCATTTTCCGCAGTTCCTGTGCCGTATACTTGTTTCTTTCTCCTTTTTCAACCGCTTGTCGTTGCACCTCATCTCGTTTTTTGTTGATCCGCGCATATGAAATTACTGCGGCGGGGACGCAAATGAATCCAATGCCGACGAACATCAGTTCTACTCCATCTATTACACGTTCATTATTAGCAAACATGGAGGGTCAG
>JAEUWK010001702.1:0-22390 GCA_018524425.1 Podaxis sp. AQ795752 | reverse complement strand
ACTCGCCCTTATGTCCTTCCTAATCCGACGCGACAATCCTTCCATATTTGGATGACGGTAAGCCCACGGCTTACACCTTCGATCGAACGCGTGACGCATGTCAACCCCATGCCTCGTTATCACTCAAGTTTTGTACTGGTGCAGGGGGCACTTCTACGACACCGGGCCCCTGTTTCCCGCGTCGATTTTCACAATAGCAGGAATGCAACGGTGGGGGTAGTCGGTCAGCTGGTCCACTCCGTAGCAGATAGCCTATCACTCAATATTACCACGTCGACTTTTCCGGAGGGCGGCTGCTATCCATTGTGGTTTTTCGCATTCGGCGGTTCGTCCAACCTGACCCATTTACAAATTCGTGAAGGCGACCAAACCGACGTCTCAATGCAATGGTGTTTTCATCGACGACGCGCTGTCGTTGAACTCAAAACGCTCCAAACGCTGGAGCTCCATGGGACATACGCAAGACATGATGGAGTTTTTGTGCGGTTGGAGTGTCCGTCGTTGGTATCCCTCTCATTTTACCTGCAAATCCTACCTAGTTGGCAGAACCTGCTCGACTCTCTTGCGCATTTCCCCAAGCTGGGCTCCCTGTCAGTGACCATTTCTTCGTCTGCGTTTCCGCGACTACATCTAGAGCAGCTTCGTGCCATACTTAAAACTCCTCTCACAAGCTTGCAACTCCTGGGTGCAGAATCGCATCTTACCGAAGACGACTTCGTCCAAGGCCTCACTTTGTGTCCATCCCTTAGACGCCTCGTAGTCGCTGGAGTCGGTTCGGCCCGGATCGAGCCATCTACCCTCTGTCGACCTCAACTCGCAAGCTTAGAAGAACTCTGCCTCCCACATGGACTTTACGAGTGGAATGCTCTCTCCGCCGGAGGGAGCTTGTTGGCCGTCACTCTTGCAAACGTCTTCTCATTCACGATGACTCGAAGCTCCCGGATTCTATGGCTCCAAAATTGAAAATGGCGGAATTCTTGCGTTGCGTGATCCCTTTTGAGAGATCTCTCCGCTTTTCCCTCATGCCACCGGATCGTCGATCGTGAAGGATATTGAAGCTCTTCGTCGTTACATCTCAAAAATTATTAGCACGCGATAATTTGATTCCTATTTCTTGATACGCATATGGTACATGCTTTCACCTACTTCGTTGTTGTAATCAGACATTCTCTGTGGAGACCTGTTGACGAGAAGCGCAAATTATCTTGTAATAGATCAGAATGGATAAACCCACAAATCAAATCTCAAATCTCAAATTTCGCCCTGATTGTCGAACCAAATGACCGCGGCGCAGAAGCTTTGAAAGCATTAAAATGCCTCAAGAGCCTGGGATCGTCTCCCTGAAATTCAGATGGTCATATGCCCTCTTCGTGACGTTTACCTGTATCGTCCTGTTTTATCGGCGCTCATTGAATGGTACTTGGGCGAAAATGAACGCGCAAAGCCGCACATCGCATAATCGTTCCCGTGGAGATTCTTCCGCTTCCCAATGGTTTCGCTGGGGCGTGATATAGGAAGTATTCATGCACAATAAAGGCGCAGAGTTGATACGCTACACTCTCATTCACTCGCTCTAAACCACAACTCCATTTCCGCCGTCCAACAAAAACCTCCTAACACCCTCTTTCCCAGTCCACGGAACCTCGTCCTCCCAATGTGTAATCACAACCACAGCCTGATCACTCCCAATCCTCTCCCTCAGATACCTCCTCGCAGCCCTCACCATCTCCTCACTCATGCCACTCCAAACCTCATCCAACAACACCACAGGTGGCCTCCCAACAAGCGCACGCATAAGCAACACCATCCTCTGCTCACCCACACCTAAATCCGTAAACCTCTTTTCGGCAAACTCCTGTGCGACTTCTCTCGGATACTCTGAAGGTGTCCACGCAGACGGACCCAAGTTCTCCAACATCTCCCAAATACGTTCTTGGCGCCATTCGCGGAGTGCTTCTTGCCCCGCTTCTGTGGCACCAATGCCTCCTCCTTCAAGTGGAACAAAGACGCCTTCGAAGCCTGTACCGATGGCTTCTTGGACAGTCATACCCGGGTGACGACGTGGGAAGGCATCGAAGAGTTCGGGAGAGAGGACACCGATGGATTTGCGGAGGTGGGCTGTGGGGATGCGTTTGCGGTGGTTGAGGACGAATTTGGAGGGGATTGAGGGGTGAGGTGGGGAGGGGAGTAGGAGGTGGTTTTGGATGTAGGATTGGGGATGGTCACCGAGGATGAGGGAAAGAAGCGTGGTTTTTCCGGAGCCTGAGGGAAGTTTGGGTTAGAAAGGGAGGGGATTTGTGAGAGGTTGGTGTACCATTGGCTCCTTGAAGATGCCATCGTTCTCCTTGGCGGATTTGCCAATTGATATCTTTTAATACCTGGAGTGGATGAGAAAAACGGTTGGTACAGCCTTTAGACGGGAAGGGTAGAACTCACCACACGCTGACCATACTTGACGTTTACGTTTTGCAGATCCAAGACAATTGGTCCAGCTTCGATTGTTCCCATGTTTGGTGGGCCGAGGTGTGTAGGGTCATGTTTGATGAGGGGTATTATGTTATTCTTTGGACCAGCCTTGACGGTTCCATCTTGCACTAGAGCAATGTGAGTAATCCATTCGGGAATCTCGTCGTGGGTACGAAGGCCGAGCACGACACGTGGTTTTTGTGTCTGATGAAGCTTGTGTAGGAGGTTGAGTAGTTTGGGACGCGATGCCACATCAAGACCGGCTGTACGCTTGTTGGTACGTGGAACGGAACAGAATCGTAAGATACGTACTCAAAGGTTCGTCCAACAGCATCACCTCCGGCTTTTTCAAGACTGCTCTGAGAATTCTCGCCCGCCTTGTTTGTCCATTGCTCAATGCTATGAGGGGTAGGTCCAGCAGCCTTTCTAGATCCATTTCTCTCACGAGGTTGTCGAATAAGATTTTGTCCTCGTCCGAGAGTTTGACGACGTCGTCGAAAGCAGGTTTTTTGACCTTGGGTTTCTCAGAGGGCAACGCAGCAGTTGGGTCTGGCTTGTAATCGGGTATACTTTCTGGGAACATGCTCTCCCGGAGAGTAAGTGCGTCCTCGTCGCGGATGGCACCATAGCGGGCGGTGTAGTCGTAGAAAGCACCTCCAGCGCCTCGACCAGAGCGATGGGAGAAGGAAACGCTGACAACACGGGTATATGGGTCCACATTCTTGCCGAGGAATGGATAGAGGCCGTCCTGAGGGGCGACCGATGGAGCTGAGAGAACGCGTAGGTGACCTAGCAATGCCTGTGAACGTCAGATAAAAGTTGGAGTGTGATAGAAAAAGACGGACGCGGAACAAGGCGCGTTTACCAGAGTCACCTGAAGAGGCAGACATGACAGCCCATGCTTCACCGTGGTTGATTGTCCATTCCACGTCGCGTAGAATTGGACGCTGGTTGGATGGGTCGCCAAAGGGATGGATTGACGACAATTTCGGAATGTGTATGATAGGTTTGGTTGAGAGCCTGCGAACCAAGGGACTGGACGTTACCTGGTACCTAATACACAACATACTGTGGTGAGTAGTTGAGAACATTTAGCATCTCATCTTTGACACACCTGACTCGAAGACTGCCGACGACCCTTGTCATCGCACTGATCTCTGTTTGCCATCATCATCACAACCAAATATCATTTGCATCAGTAATCACTTTCCATACATGTCTCAGAAAATGTCCCACATGCGGTGCACATTCGTTAAAGATGTCAGGATAATCGTTGTAACAGCACCAATTCCGAATAGCGATCAGCAAATAACCTGCGTCGCCTCGGTAACACGGAGATCCGATGGTATACCTTATTCTCTCCGAACAAGTTCGCACTAAAGAGCTTGTACTTCTCCGCTGCCTCTGCTATCTCTGCCAGGGACTCAAAACTCTCGTTCAGTAGCTTTGGGTGTTTATGAACGCCAATGAAATCGAAGAGCTTCGACAGGACGGTCGATGGCTCTAACAAGCCGACCATGCTGCCGAGCTCCAGTTATCTGGTATTAAAGCGCCCGTATGAGCCTCGACGTCTTTCCGGCTCAGCGAGAAGCGTTCCTTGTCGCACCTCCTGAAAAAAATATATCTGTGGTCCGTGGCTAGTAGGACGTTGATCGCTGATAAATAACTATCTGGACGATTACACACCCTCTGCATGATTCGCGAAAGAGTACCTGGTATAAGGTGGTGGACTCGCCGTGGCTGGCTCTGTCGCAAAGAATGAATCAGGAGTCGTGCTGCATTTATACAGAGAAGAAGCTGGCGTTGGACCAGGACTACTGGAATTTTGATTCCCCATGATGACGACAGTAGGAGATCAAGCTGTCCAGAGCGTCTATCGCATCGACGTCCCATTATAACAGGGCCATGCGAATTACCTCCATGCTCTCATTTCATTAAGTAGGGCTTGAAAAGTGTATATCAAGTGATCCGGTTACCTGAACGAAATATGGAGGACTATACAACGAACAATGGTCACTTAGCCAAGAGCAGCGAAACTCACCCCAAGAACGGCGATGAGAAACGACAAGTGCTAAGGCCAGGTATGAGTAATAGCCAGAGAATGCTACGGCTGGGCGGTAAACGTTGTTGGCTTGCCTATTATGGGGCGAGGGCCCTGTTCCTGGAGGCGACAAGAACGCTAAGCAGCTCGGAGCATCCCCAGTGTCGGCCCTAAGTTCTGTGGTGCTGGTATTTCGAGGGGGCTCGCCGAACGTTAACCTATAACTCAGTGCTTTTTTGTGTCAAAAACCACCGAAAGAAGGTTGAACATATGCAAAGAATGTGACCACTCCACGTAGAATAGAATGACTGTTACAAGTAGTCCATCAGTTCTTATAGAGTAGACGATTGTGCTGATCAGATAATTGACATCGCAAAACGACGTTAAGAACGCAGGTCAAAAAATCAGTCTATTTGAGCAACAGGGCTCATACACGTCTCAGAAAAAGGTCCGATGTTCCCAATGATAGCTTCTCCGTATGCCTTCCAACCTATGCATAGCTCTACATGTTTTACGCCTGCGGATGTGAAACTTAACGAATCCGTTCTCAAATACCCACGAACAAGCCCTTAAGGGCATGAACACCTATCGCTAGGCACAGGAAGATCAACTGTCCACACAGTAACCAGCACATTGAAGACGACCATGCACTGATGGCATGGAGGGATAACATGATCTCAGTCAGGGCTCTCGACCATTTCGCATGATATCGCACCTGCAGCAAAGATAAGAACCTAAAGACTATCTCGTACCCAAGACAGACGAAGGTTGGCAGGGAGGAGAGGTGTGATATACTCGAGGTGTTCAGTTATAATGGCCCGCCGAGCACATTCATCGAAGATATGGGGATAGTCATTGTGGGATGCATACAGTAGCTTCGAGTGGCGAATACCAAATGACCTGGTCAGGGGGTTTATTTACAGGTGACCATAGCATGAGAGGTAAACCCACAAACTCACCTCAATCGTTCAGAACGTATGTTCCTTGTGCTAAAGACCTTGTGTTTCTCCGCTGCCTTTGTTATTGTCGCAAGGAATTCAAAGTCCTGGCCAATTAGTGTTGGGTGTTTGTGTGGGCCAATGAACTGGAAGACCGTCGTCAGAACAATCGACGTTTCTGGCAAGTCGGTTATGCTATGAGGACTCCAGTTCCCTGGCACCAAAGCGCCAGTATGGTCTTCAACGTCTTTACGGCTCAGCGAGTAATATTTTCGATCAGAGCTCCTGAACACGATCTTTGGGCAGTCTGAAGGGCGGTGTCGGTGTGGTGGGATGAGGTCCATATCGGAAAGTCCACACTATCTGCCTCTTTGGCGGACGAATCTCTGATGGACGGTGGAGACTTTTTGGTAGTTGGTTCGATACAGAGGAATGAGTCAGGCATTGTAGTAGATCGATGTCGAGTTGTACCTGGTGCTTGGGCAGTGGTGCTAGAAGCCTGATTCCCCATAAGCGTGTGACCAGGTAGAACCAAAGCCCCTTAGTGCGCTTACCATGTGTTGGCATACTGTTGTTGATCACATGTTTGAAAACGATCCGATGTCTGAGAATTGGAAATTTACTGACGCTACAGATGGCTCTTGACTTCCGCGAATTTTGTTGACATACATACGGGGTGTAGTAATGTTCTAACGCCCAAAAATCGAGGATATACATTGATACTGAGACAAAAAGTGCGAAATACATCAAGCCACAAAGCACTTTCAGCCAAAGATTTTCCATCAAATCAAGATCTTCCCTGATCCTTGGCATTGGTTAAGAAGAAAAGTGCACCCCATATAATACACCTCCAAATACATAATCCCTGAAAGTAGGAAGGTACAAACCCGAAAACGTGAAGTGTAAGCTGAGACTTAATGGTACCTACTTGTGGGTGTGACCTCTGGACTGGAAGGTGTTTAAACTCCACTAGGCAGGGCTCGTACGAAGCAAATGTACATACATACTTAGTACCCGTACCCTCCAATTTCGCACATATCACCGCCGCCGATGCACCCACCAACCTTAGTGAACCATAACTTGACCTATGTGGACACACATCGTAGTATTTTTTCGACTTCTGCCCTAGGTCATTTGTTGACAATTCAGCTTTTAATCCCACAACGCATCAATATATTGCGAATTTATCAGTAAATGCCCTCTTCCTCCATGGAGAACGGAGATATATATGTCGCGACCTTGTTCTTATGTCGAGTCGGGAGTGGAGATTGAAATGTTGCGCGACATCCCTGTGACAATATTTTCAAAGAGCTGACAGTCTCAGGAAATTGGTAGTCTTGCTCCTCAGGATTGCCGTAAAATCATTGTAAATTGATAGACTGGTGCTCCATATATGCACCAAGCCTCATACAAAATTACAAGTGGACAGGTGTAGATAGGAGTGAGAAAACTGTCTGCGATTCAAAAACTTTCAAAAGGACCATCAACGACAAGTAGCCATCAATTCAAGGTCGTGTGAACATCATCAAGCACCTATCTTCTTTTGTGTCAAGCCAGCTTAACCCCGCCAATCAAGCATTGGCCACGAGTTGGACGACTTCACATGTAGATTGACTCCATATAAGTACATAGTACGAGTAAGGAATATCTCATATTCAGTTTCCGGAGAGCAAGTCCTGCCTCTGGGACGCTACTCTGCTTTTACAGGGGGATTCGACATACATGTCTCACTGAAGGGCCCAATACTTTCAATCACTGCTGACGCTCGAGCTTCCCAACATTCACACAATAGTTCACAATTCTTGCAGGAATCAGTATGTCCTTTAACTCGATCCCCGAATACCCAGGAAAGATCGTTGAGAGCATGGATGCCGGTTGCCAGACCTTGAAAGATCTGTTGTCCACAATGACGCCAGCAGTTAGACGATGTCCATGCACTCGTGGGGATGGAAGGATAGCAGGTAATCTCAGTGAGGGCCTTGGACCACTTGGCGTGGTATCGTAACTGCAATAAAGATAAAAGCCAGCCCTACTGTCACTGAGTTTGAAACGTACCCAAGGGAGGCGAAGCTCGTCTGGCAGAAGAGGCGTAAAGTCTTCGAGATTCTCGCTTGTGATGACTCGCGGTGCACATTCGTCGAAAATATGGGGATAGTCATTGTAAGCAGCATAGAGCAAAACCAATTTAGGGTGGCGATCACCAAACGACCTGAGCCCTCTGTTAGGAATAACAGTGATATCAAACCTGATCTACTCGCTCACCTCATTCTCTCGGAACAGGTGTTCATCGCACTGAATATCTTGTACTTCTCCGCCGCCTTGGCGATCTCTGCCAAGGATTCAAACTTCTCGTTCAATAGTTTTGGATGTTTACGAGGACCAACGAACTGGAAGAGCACCGTCAGGACGGTCGACGTCTCTGGTAAGTCGACCGTGCTATTGGTGCTCCAGCTCTCTGGTATCAGAGCGCCCGCATGTGCGCGGACGTCTTTTTGATTCAGCGAGAAATAATCCTGGTCGCAACTCTTGAACACGATAACAGTGTTGTCCGAGGCTGAAGTCGAATCTATGAATTGGCAAGAAATGTCATTAGTAAGTACGCACTATGGGTGTAGTTAGCGGATGAGTGCCTAGCATAAGGTGGCGGACTTTCAGTAGATGGTACAGTAGTGAAGAATGAGTCCGGAATTGTACTGGATTGGTAGCGGGTGGAAGCTGGTGTTGGACCAGCGGTACTGGAAGCTTGATTTCCCATGAAAGTGGTGGGAGGCAAAGCTGTTCAGAGCGCCCACAAAACCAACTCCGCCCATTATAAGGTGCCGCTTCGTGTGAAGTGTTCGTAAAGTTGAGCATGTGACAGTGCAGACCCCAGAGGAATGTCACTGTATGCGACGAGCAATTGGGATGTACATTGGCGAGTGTGGCCAATTTCATCAAGGCTGCCAAAGTCGCAAATTGAAGACCATCAACATTCTGCAGCAGGAGTTGCAAAATGACCGTCACGTCTCCCAGAAAAAGGTCAGATTGTCTTGGGTTGAGACCTGATTAAGAGTCCTCGCAACCTAGGCCACGCGTGTCTCACTGCAGATGGGACGTAGGCATGTTGAGCTACTAAAGTGGGTACTGAGTACAGTACATCCGAACAGGATTCGACACCTTGACACAAGTCTCAATGATAGACAGCATGGGCTTGCGGACGGGAAGGCATACCCATGGATGTCCAAAATGTTCAGCGCTCGATTTTAGCCCTCTCAATGTCCTTTTTCAACATTCTCAAACTCTCCAACGTCGTGTCGACCTTTTCCTCCATCGTGATCTCCACCACCAACATCTTATCATGGTAACGATATGCTGCTTCAATGCCCCCAATAATTACGACCAGCTGCTCTGATAGATGTGTGACCACTTCTTGCGCCTGCCTTGTGGCAAAAATCAACGCCTCGAAATCTTCAATTGCCTGCAACACCGGGGCACGTAGCGCTGTTCTACCATCTCCAACAAAAAGCCTTGGAACGAGGCCAGGAGCATTCGAGTCGAGCTCTTCACCTGCACTTCTCTCTCCCCTTCTGCCGCTCCAGACGTATAGTAGATATGCTGATGGTTATTTTCACAAGAAGCGAGATCTACCTGAACTGATATGCTCAGCTCATGGAGCCGACGTGACTGGTCCTGTAGACCTTGAATCCAGACATCGGTCTGGTCCTGTTGGAGGGAGATAGCTTGCTTGACAGCGTCAGAAGGTTCGTACTTCAACGAAACGCGGTTGAGAGCGTCGATATGGCCCTCGAGGATGTGAATTGCAGTCTGCGCTGTCAACTATGGAATATACGTGGACTTTGCACCAATGCAAGGCACCCGAAGCAGGCAGCTCCCTTACCTCAGAGGCGGAATTGACCTTCCCTATCCCTAAGACTGTCTTCCTCGATTGATCGTCGTACCTCGACGGCTAGTTGGCTTTGCGGTGTCTACAAATGCTAACGCTGCGACAATTTTTCCGAGTTCTGTAGATGTCGCCGAGAGAACGCTGACTATATTTATATCCCATACCAAGGCGGTTGTTAGACATGGCCGTCGTATCTGGCATCCGACAGGAGACAGGTACAACGACAGTCTTCCACTTTGGACTAATAAGGAGGGAGGGTGTTGCTGGTACCAATCTCGGGGGGCATGCCTCAGCCCAATAGGCCGTCTGATAAAACCAAAGAGGTGTCCAATCGTAAGTGCAGGTGAGTCTTTATATGGTGGATATGGTGGAGAGGGCCAAGGCCCCAGCAAGGACGATAGTGACATTGCGAAATAACCATGGAAGCATTGTCGTTGGGTTGGACCAAGAGGTGATTATTGGGACTAAACAGCGTGTAGTAAACGTGTTTGGCGTATCGAGGTGCGGCCCCTTACTGACGTCGAAGGAATATACACGGAAGTTTTATCCTCGCTCTCGCTTTCGTGAAATATCTGATGCTTTGGTGGGAATTAAATGGATTCATATTTGTCTTGCACCGAACTGTTTGTTCATGCCGCGACAGCGGTATGATCAAGATCAAAAAAAAAAAAAAAAAAAAAAAAAAAAAAAAAAAAAAACTGCGCAACAAGCCAAGATATTTACATCATAACTAAACCGATGCGTACGTGACTGTCGATTACATTCTCACCATTCTCACAAGTTCTATTCTATACATAACAACACTCAAGCAAGTTCCTCAGATTCATTTGCATCCCACTCATTAACACCCAGATCCCTAACACTCGACACCGCAATCCTCAACGGATGATTCCTATCCAAATCCTGAAGCAACTTATCCATCTCCTGCAACGCAAACTCTTCGAATTGCTCATACAACGCAATATCTTCCTTGTCCACATCAGGATCCCCAGCGAGTCTGTTCGCGCGGGATTTGCGTTTATCAGCGAGAATCTGGAGTTGGTGTTTCGTAGCATCAACAATCCCAACGTGGTATTCTTGCGGCAGGTTCGATGGCCCCCCAATCACTTGTAGAGATTCCGTAAAGCATTTGTAGAGGGAGGCGAGGAAGGACGAGTCGGGCTCGGAACGAATGCATGATATGAGTTGGTTGAAGGTAGCGGTGACCATTTGAGTCGTGAGGGTATTGCTAATCTTTCCTGAATCCAAAAGGCGAGGAACAAGCCTGGAAAAAACGGAATCAGATACGGTCAAATGAAGGTGTGGAAAGCATACATGGCGCTGGCTTCCCGAACACCTTCGTGGAAATCAAATTTGAGGCATGGTATACAAATTTCTAGTGTCTGCGATAGGTATGGCGCGTATTTTCCTCCTAGGGTGGAGCAGTAGATCAGAAGTGTTTCAAATGCTTGACATTTCTCTTCAAGCGCCGATGTTTTGATGCCCATCGTCCGGCCGTCGACTGTCACTGTTTCCCAGCCTTCTCGTTCACTGTTAGCGTCATCGTCGTCATCCTCTGAAACTAGAGTGAGAAGTTTTTCTTTACGAACTAAGGGTCCACGAACCATATACTGAGATGTCGGTCTTGGCACTTGCGGTTGCGAGTATGTTGGGCATGACGAGAGGGAGATAGGGTTCAAACTCTGTTTCTAGCGCTTGACCGATTTTGGCCCAAGTTGAGATAAGATAATATGTGAGTTGAGTATCGTTGGGATCTACGGGACTCTCTAAAAAAGAATGAGAACGCATTGACATTGAGGCAAAGAAGATGATGCACTTTGTATGCGTAAAAGGAGTTCTATAAGGGTAGCCGAATCTGGCCTGAACACGTCACGACCGACAGCAATGGCTGCGAAAGAATGAGCGTCAAGCAGGGCATTATAGTTTGGAGACGTACCGACGAGACCAGCACATTCCATCGCCTTGATACGCAAACGCTGATGCTGGGGCTTGTCTGCGTTTCGCAAAACATTCAACAAGAGAGGCATGATGGTGGGGTAGTGTTTTGCGAACGTTGATTCGCTGGCATCGGCGACCATGGCGAGGGTTGTAATGGCCTGTTCTCGAACGTAACTATGAACCTGGGATTCGTCGCCGTCGGGGTTCAAAAGGCGAAGAAGTCGTTCGACGATTGGGTCTAGATACGGGATGAGGGTATCATGCTCAACACCTTCACAAAAGTTGATGAGGGCAGCGGCAGCGTGTGAATGAACTCTGCAAGAATTAGATATCGTCGACTGGCTTGGAATATTGCATACCGTGGTTCTGGATCCTCAAGAGTGGGTATCAGGACCGAGAAGAGTTGTCGGTGATACTGTTCCTGCATCACTTCCTGCAAACGGATGAGAAAAGAAATGTGGAAAGGAGAAAGGAAAAGGTACCTCGAGATCAGTGCACAATTGGCCTCTATGTCTGTTAGACGCGAAGGGTAGATAAGAAAGTAGGACCCCTTACACGCATTGGCAAGCAGCATGGCGAACACGGGGATGAGTATCACGGAACATGGGGGTGACAAGCCTGTTGTTTGTTATGGAGTTAGAAAAAAAGGTTGAATGGAGGGAATTGTAAGGACTCACTCGACGATTTTTCCGAGTTCGTTCACCATGACCTTTCCAGTGCCTTCGGCAATTGAAGCGATGGCGATGAGTCCAGCATGGCGAGCTCTCCAATCGTAACTGGCGAGCATTGATGGTATTTGTTGGAAAGCAGGAGGAAGGACTGCACGGCCGCCTAGAGCACAGGCGATGCGGTCGAGGGATTGTTCGTATAGGGAAGGAGGTGAGTCATCGGAGGAGCCTGATTGAGCAGAAGGCTGGAATGGAGTGAGCGAAGGGAGAAGAAAAGAAAAGAGAGCTTACATCGTCTTTGAGCCAGACATTGATGTCTTCGTCCTCATCTAGTTCACTCATACCCTCAAGGCAAGCGCGGACCATAACGCTAACCCAGTTTTCGACCTTGCGAACCATGTTGGGACGAGCCTCGGACAGACTGATCATGAACTCGAGAGCGGTGAGACGCATAGTGGAACGGGCTTCGGCCTCTTCGTCAATTGCGGGGTCAGATGCAGAGGTGGGTTCGCCAGGAGGAGGGAAGACAAAAGCGGCTTGTCGAGAGGCGCTGGAAGGGAAGGGGCGGCTGATGGTAGGAGTAGGGCCGGAATCGACGGCGGGGAGGATAAGCTGAGGAAGAAAGGAGAGGATAGTTTGGAGATGAGGGGCGAAGAGGGTTGGATGGGACGAACACAGTGGAGTGAGGGTGGTGAGGAATTGGGTAAGCTGCTGATAAACGGTTTTTGTGGTGGTAGAGGGTTGAGAAAGGGCCTGGGAGAGGAGGTGGATGGTTTCGAGCATGGGGTACATGAGGGCAAGGGAGCGGGAGAGTTGTTGGGAGTCGGCTGCTGTGAGGTACTCGACAGAGGCGAGAAGGGCTGCATGGCGGACCTACTGGGATGATGAAAAGCAAATAGAGTAGGAGAAAGAGAGAAACTCACGGCTACGCTCTCGGAGTCCTGCAATCCCTTCTGGAAGACGCCCAACACAGCATCGGTCTGCAAGTCGACGACAAGGTTTGGACAGCCAGCAAAGACGCGAAATGCACTCTCTCTGAGGGCGGCGGAAGGAACACCGCGATCAGCGGCCTGGTATTGGGCCATGGAGAAGGCTTGGGCCTGGAGGGCATGCCAGGGGCGACCTCTGGCCATTTCCTGGTTTGCGAGGTCTGTGATGGTGTCGACGGCCTTTTTGCGTACATCTGGGGAGAGCTCGCGGGACAGGGAATGGAGGAGGAGGCGCTGGAGGGTGGTGAGGGTGTTTGAGGAGAGATGGTCGTAGAGCGTCAGGCGAGGCTGGTGAGGCTGGGATGCGGCTGGTGATGGTCGGAACAAGAGACGGCGAAGGAGGACGAGCGAAAATGAACGCATGACATCGAGCTCGGCGATGATGGCGAACTGTGCCAGAGCGAGGAGATAGAGCTCAGGAGTCTGCGCAAGCCGCTCATTGACTGCCTGCTCAGCACTAGAAAGAAAATGTCAGAAAAGCGGTCGGTGAATTTCAAAAAAAAACATACTTTTGACGGATTTCGTTGTCACCCTGGACGAGATTGGAGAGGATCTGGGTGAGTTCAGCGGTTATTTCCGGAGGGACGACTGGGTCCATCGCTGTCGCCGATAAACCCTGCTGAGGTGCTGAGGCACAGCCACGGCCCACATCACCTTTGACATTAACACAAGTCTCACGAGCAACGTACAAAGAAAAGCAAATCCTCACATTTGCTGAGGTGCGAGCGGTCTTTCCAATCTTGCAAGTTAAAGCTTGTTCAGTTGCTTGAATATCTAGGCACAGTACATGAAGCATGAGGATCCACATATGCGCCAGCTCCCGTGCTATAATTATTTTTATAAATTATACATCCACCGGCTCCCCTTGATGAGCTTGTCCTGAATCTGCCTGAATTATCCCTGTAGGCGGCCGCATTCAATACCTATTCAATATACAAGAATAATGGCCAACATGAGGCATCGACTTAGGCATTGGGAACTTCCGCTGAACTCCCAGTATGCAATACACAATGGATGCCCAACTAGGTTACTGCCACACCACGGCCTGCGGCGCCACCAGGTGGGTACCCAGCTTGGCAGCTGATACCCGGTTATAGAGGACCTTCTCCTCATCATGTACCAGGCTGGGAATTGCTCACAATGATAGACGTGGTTTATAGTCTCTAATAACCAGGTTTCAGTTATCCGTAGAGAGTCCCTACCCCTGCCAAGTGAGAAAAGGCATGTGATCAGTTTAAAAGGCTACGAGTTGGAAGCACGAGCAGCATGTGCAGTACTAGCAGAAGACTCCCGAAAACATCTTTGGGATGAGATAACCCAAGATCCTGATTTCACGCAGATAGTGCAACAATATGAAAAGGCCTCCCCGGCCAGCCGTTATGCCCCATTCGTCACCCTCGCGAATGCGGTCTGGGATTGCCTTGGCCACAAGGAATTTCGCTTCTGTCGTAACGACAATTCGATCGTATCCGGCTCGAATGCATTCAGGAAGCCGGACCTCGTGGTTCTTGACGCAACGCACATCTCTGGGGACCTCACCGTCGAATCCTACAATGCTCAGGACTCCAGCCTGCCCTTTTGGTGGGATCGGATTTTGGGTTTCAACGAGTTCAAGCACACTGGCACCGCTACTCGTTCGTCCTGCTTTCCGTTTCTTTTCTATATCAGGGCAACTTTTTCGTTTCAGGCACAACTCCTCAAACTTCTTCAGCCAGCAAGACACGATCCCTTCACTCCGAATCGACAAGCCTTACCAAGAATTCAACACGTATATGAGACTCCCGGTTTGTCTTGTTCCCCTTGGTCCATGAAGGCATTACTCAGACGTTGTTTTAGAGGCCTCTACTTCTGCGTCTCCTATGCAGCTCGACTCGGAAGGCAAACAAAAGACAGGGGCCAGTGCCCATGTTCAGTGTGCAAGCTATGCTCTGGAGATATTTGCCTACGGTGGGATTCGTGACTTTGTCCTGGGCATGTATACCAAGAACGCGGAGTTTGAGCTCATTTACTTTGATCATTCGATGGTCACTGTCTCGTCCTTCGTCCTTATCATCAACGAGTTTAGGGATTTCATTCGTCTTCTGGATGCCGCCTCCTACATCAAGTGGGGCTGCTCCGAAATCATCATCCTATCTCCCCAATCCCATGGACCCCGCCGAAAGCCAGCTCTCAATCTCTTCGAGGGCGGCACACTGTCTCATCCCACGGATCGCCCCCTTTTGACCCTGGGAAAGACTCTGTTTTTCCACCTGCATCCCACAATGAGCCCACCAACAACCCTTTTCTGCAAGATCCAGCTTCAATCCCACCAGCGTCAAGTCTTCTCCCAACTGTGCAAGCCCAGCAGAGCACCAAAGACAACGGAGGTAATCCAGAGCTCAACATCGGTTACGGCCACCAAAATCGAGGTCGTGGTCGTGGTCGAGGTCGCGGTAAACCCCAGGTAGCTGCTGCTCCTGCTGTGGGCCTATGTCAGTCACCGAGGACACCGGCAGCTGGGTCAGGATGATTTCCGAACCTTATCTCAACAGATAGCGCTGTACATTTGGTTTTTATTACACTGGGGTTTGAGAGACGTACATTACGTCTGAAAGAATATTCCTATTTATAGGTATATCCTTGCAGGGGCTTGAGAGACATGTAGAAGCCGAGGAACGACGAAGAGATGACCCGGACAACGCCCGAGCTCAATCCCGCTCAAGCGCGATTGCATCACCGATTTGTCGGATATCGTGCCCCTTTAATCGAGGGGGAACGGCCAGTTGGTCGTTCCCCGTTGAAGTCCGTTTGAACGGGATTGATCTTGGCACAGAAAGTTCCGACGAGGAAGATGCGAGCGGGGCCTTGAATTTTAAACTCTGATCTGGCTTTTTGTTTGTGAGCGAAGGTGGCGTTTGCTTCTTGGCTTTCCCAACCATGGCAGAGACCATCTCGATTAATTGCCTTCTTGACGGCGATGGTCCCGATAAAATCTTTACTGTAGAGATCCAGGCGAACGAGAATATCGGCATCCTCAAACAGTGTATCAAATACCAGAGGCAGCTCTCTGAAGCTGCAGTGCACATTTGACTCATCAAAGTGTCCTTTGCTCCCGATAAGGTCTCCAGAGTGGCTGATCCCCTCGCAGTTCCTGGTGCCCAAGAGCTTTCCCAACCTCTCGATCTGCTCGCGGACCACTTCCAGAGCGTCAACATCAGGCATGTCCATGTTATCGCACTTCGCCCTGTCGGTGAGTGCCACCAGTATTCCGTTCGCTTTAGGCTTCTGACCTATCATTGTTTCTGGCGTCTGATTGACAAATCCAGCACCCCCAACCTCTGCAAAGCTCAAACGATCTCGTAGTCTTGACGATGCACTGCCGGAGGTGGCTGGTAAGTCAGGCTTCATTCCCTTACTAATACACTGTCAATGACGAATAGTTCAGCCCGCAAGAAATACCTGAAGCAAGCTCGCAAGACAGAATCACCATCTATTGCGGCGCGAACTGCCAAAGCAATACACAGAGCGCAGGAAGATTGCCCTCTCTACAATGGCAGACCCATCGGTCTCACCAGCCCTCCGATCAGCATCTACAAACCCATTTTCTCCACCTAGATGACAAATTGCGTGACCTCAAATCCGTGAATGGGGACCCTCTCATCGAAGCTTGCGTGAACCAACCGCACGATGATGAGTCGAGTTATCAGGCGGGGACAGTCGAGTCCTTATGCACAGCCTTGGGTATCCCACTAATGGAATTCGTTTCCAAAAGAACAGCCAAGAGCGAGGAGGGTCTGTGGAAGTGTAAACTCGCAGATGGGTTAAGCGAGGCGGTTGTAGTTCATGGGGAATGGAAAGTCGAGCTTGGGATCGGCGGTGAAGGTCAGCTGCAAAATGCATCGTCTCTGAGGAAGCAACTCGTCGAAGAATGGGTAGGCTTATGACTGTGTTTCTCGAATCGCTTGACTGACAACTGTGCGGTACGAGGAGGTTGTTGATTCATCGTGTTGCCCATCGATCCTAATTACTATGGCTGGTCTATACATATCCTTCGCCAAATTTCTTCTTGCAGAGGTGGCGATATTGCAGGCATTCACGCCGTACCTACCACTGGTATTGAAGCCAGGGATGGAGCTGGAACAAATTCAGGACTTGTCCAAGTACTCTACGGTATTCAAGAAGGCCGCGGACAATCTCAAGGACAAATAGTGCGGAATCGAGTGGTTCAATTGGGACGAAGATGATGAAACTTTCGCCGCCGAGCGAGACGCAGAATGTTAGCTCTGATGATAACATCCTTACCCCATCCACTGCTTCCTCGCTGAGCTTACCTCTACCAACGACACCCCAGGATGAGGTTTCGTTGAATGGAGCAAAGGGAAGGGTTGTTGACAAGGATAAGAGTTTGCCGCCGTTGCCTATACAGCCGATTTTGAAGAAACAAGTCTCGCAGACAACGGTGGGAGGTGGTTCTGGTGGAAAAATTGTGCCTTCACGTTCGAGGGCTGGGTCAATGAGTTCGGGGATACCTAGCGCTTCGGCATCGGTGTCCGCAGCAGCTGCGTTGGCAAGGGTGACGAGTCCGGGACCTGTGAGGCCTCTACAGCTTCCACAGAGAATTGCAAGCAGTTCTTTTAGTTCTAGTGGTGGTCGACCGCCTGTACCCGTTCCTTCCGTCCCACCACCCTCACTCAGAAATTCGACCTTGCAGATTCTTCAACCGACGCCAACCTTGACAACTCTTCACGATCCGTGCCTGGTCTTTCGACCGCTGCGTCGATGCGAGGATGAGTACTAGCGGTGTCCTGGTACCGGTAGCCCCTAGCCCGATGTATAAAAGTGGTCGTGTTTAATTGTCCTCAACTGTAGCTACGTCTGCGACCGTGACTGCGTCTCTGCCTCAATCTCGCGCTGGCGTTTGGCGCGTTCAACTCGTGCCTCTGCCTCGAGCTCCCTTAGGGACACTTGGGCCCATAACGTAAATCTGCCCTGCTCATACGCCTTCTTTAGCCTCTCCTCAGCTTCCTCCCATGTCCACGCATCCGCTGCACCCACACCAAATGGAGCAAGTTCAAGCGACGTCTTTCTCTCCTCGTCATTCTCTGGACCACGATGTATGCGGCCGGTGATGCCGTGAAGGTATTTGTTTGTCCAATAACGCATGCGACGCGCAAAATCGGGCACTGTGTATGTGCCAGTGACGGATTGGACTGCGCGTACGAGTCCATAGGCGCCGATTCCGACGAGGGTGGTGGCGATGAAGAAGGCTTTGAAGCCGAGCATGGCACTGGAGGCGTTGGCTTTTGAAAGGGCTGTGAGGAGAGAAGGGGAAGAATCCCATTCGGACGAGGATGTTTTGAGTTCGTGGGATGGAGAGGAGGATGGGGGCTTTGGGAGCAGGTGCCTACGAATCCGTCGGGTGGACTTGGCACTTGAGGAAGGGGTTGTTGTTGACTGTAAATGGATTGGGGAAGGGGCGGCGCGTCGGGGAGGTACTGCTGAAGGGTTTTCAAGAGCCATTTTGAGAGCAGTTGCTCTTGCCTGGCGGAACATGAGGATAGGTGTCCCGATTGCGAGAGATGTTCCTATGAGCTTTTTTACTGGACGTGAGGTTGGTTTAGTGAAAGAGGAGATAGGTGCGTACTATTGATATTGGCAGCCATGCTGGTGTTGAATGTTTTGTTGATAACCTTCGAGTTTCTTCATTGTTGTGCGTGTGGTCGGACATGGTGCGGAAGGAAGGAACCGCACCTCGTGATGACCACGTGATATATCCAAATTCCAAGCCAAGTCTCAAAAGGTCTGCCAAGAAGCAAGGACGTTACTGGAGGCCAAGTTGAGCGATGCACTTGGCGACGTGTCTCGCTGGCCACCTGTGAACATTATTCACGTCTCGGTCCATGGACAATATGCCCCGTGAAATTTCTCATTCACATTCCTTGATGGCAACTCTTTTACAGACTCCGGATGCAGGTCCTGCGTTTCGCCACGACTGACGTTGTGGAGTTCCAAACCATACCTATCAACATCCGTGGTCTTGGCCATCACGGGCGCCCTTGGGATGTCTCATCGGCCAGTATCGGCCTAAACTGACTTTCGGTTATCAGATATGATGTGGGACCTTATCTACACGAGCAATAAATTGCGTGTTCCGTGACTTAGCCCTCCACCCAAGCGATCACGTTTTCTGCGCAACAAGTACCGTGCTTGCATGCCATAGTCCCATCAGGTGTAGACATCCCCAGGATCATCATAGCCAAGGTCAGTCGGCCAAGGGTCTGGCTCATCGCAATTCTCGAGAACCATCTGCTCCCTGAACCAGTCTAGGCAGAGCTTGTTTCTAAGCACTGTCCGAGTGTGTCGGTCCAGCCGTAGCTTTTTGAAACCATGATTAGAGGAGATACGCGTGGAAATCATGATCCGGAAGCGTGTCACATCACTAGCTTCCATATTTTGTACTGTGAGTGTGTGCGCACTAGGCCAAGGCACCCGGTCTTCTCTCATGTCCGCCTGAACTGTCATGGCGTAGCATATTGTAGGGCTCGTAAAGTCCATAGTCAGGTGCGTGACCGAGGGACACGCGTGGAGTATATTTGTCGCAGCTACGTCGTCAAATGAGCAGTATTCGATCGCCAGCTCCTTAACGGAAGGTAGTAAGGGCGAATGAAAACTATCGAGTTCATACAGGATGAGAGATTTTAATACAGGGAGCGCGAGGAGCGATAATGCGAGGTGGGGCGAGGTGCAGGGGCCACAGATGCGGAGAGACCGAAGTAGGGGCAATTCAATTTGTTTTGTGATGTCGAAGGGATCGCGCGGGTGGTGGATGTAAAGCTGACCGAGCGAAAGATTAGCGAGACAGGGTAGAGCTTCTAATAGCGCGACGAATTGAGAGGGTTCCATATAGTATCTTTCCAACCCATCCAAGTCAAGGGTAGTTATCATTTCGCATGGGGGAGTCAGATTGCCATGAGCTAGGCGTCCGAGGCGGACGAACCTCAGTGACCGTGGCTCTTCGGCAAGTACTCTTGGACGACTGTCTGGATATTTGGATCTCGGTGATTGATGTTCCTCGGGTATCCCGATTTGGAGGGATAAGTGTTCCAGCAAAGGAGCGGGGGATTTATGGAGGTAGTTGTAAATTGTATTGACATGATCGTGGTCGGTCATCAACGACAGTCTGCGCCAACGTTTGGAATGGGGTGATAACAGTGTCATGGCTGGGGTGATGCCGTGTGTAGGGACATAAACAAAAATGTCAAGGAAGCAATCAGCCGACCGAATGAGGTGAGCCTCCAGTCGTGCGACCGCAAGTGAAGACCGAATTGTGACATGGATATCATTCCAGAGGAGAGGCGTTGAGAGGGAAACAGTACGCCAATGCCGGGAAACATGAGATGCAGCCACAGCGAATGAATAATATGGCTTTGGTGGACCTGCGGCCTGGCAGAGTAGAAAGATGTTGCTCAGGAGCTCGAAGGGTAGTTTAGAGACCGATGCCTGCCCATTGAGGAGAGTATTATATCTGGCTTTTTCGCTGTGCAACTGAAGCTCGATGTCAGCAAGTTCAAGCAGAGGTTGTTCTCTTCTCAGCTGGAGGTCTGTGATTCTGTTTGCAACGTTGCCCCTTTCCAAAGACGAGGGACAATTTGAGGCAGGCGCAGTGATCCTAACGATGGAGGACATCACTCGTGAGTCGAGAGGAGCATGTTCAAGTAGCTGCTGGCAACTCACATGAGGGCATGAAGTGGTCCAAGTTGTAGGAATGTGAGAGTACAACGTGCATGGGTGCGATGGCTGCCCGTTGTTTGCTCCTCATCAAGTTGCCAAACATCTGGTAGCGAAATGATTCGGATAAGCCACCTGGTTTATCTTTCTTTTCGCATTGGGAAGGCGCTCCGCCTCGCACAGATTTAAACACGACATTGGCCCATGTAGACTGTAGTCGACACACGATTGTGTAACTACAGTCATTGTCAGAAAGAATGAACAAGAAAGAAAGAATAAAAGGTGAACATACGTCTCAGTCGATGGTAAGAACTGAGACTTACAAAAATCAGAAGAAGTACATTAAATAGTATACTAATTATGGTATGGATCACAAGACGTTGTTGATTGACATCGTCCAACACACCCCCTCAACTACGTCGAAGTGAATCAGCAAGAAAAAGAGAGAAATAACAAAAGAATATGTCAGAGTGAATCAGCAAGAAAAAAGGAGAAAGAATAACAAAAGAATAGAAAGTTCAATCCGGCAAAACAACAACACCTAAAGTATCTCTATGCTTCTTGAAGGTCAGTTGAGGCAAGGGCTTTGTGAGTATATCCACAGGCATCTCCACAGTTGGAATCCATGAAGTTGACAATTCCTGTCCCATATACCATCAGAGGAAATGATGGTGCATGTCAATATGTTTAGTCTGCAAACTAATTGTTTCCTTATTGGCAATAGATATGGCTGCTGAGTTATCAGAAAGTATAGGATATGTCTCTGGGATTAGCATGTTTATGAGCAACAACAACATGTGTAACCAAAGTGCCTTTTTGACCACACATGTGAGGGCATAGTACTTGGCTTCTGCAGATGACAGTGCCACTGATTTTTGTTTGAGGGTGGACCACAAAACACAGCACTCCAGAAAGTAATAACAAAATCCTGCAATGCTCTGATGGTCATTTTCATCAGAGCCCAGTCAGAATCTGAGAACCTGGCATGTTGGATATATCCCCAAATTGCTTTAGGAAATGAATCCTCCTTTCATCCAAAGATCATGCCATGTTGTCAAGTCTCCATGAGATACTGCAGCACATTCTTAGCAGCAAGCATATAAGTTCAAGTTGGATTGGAATTATGCTATCCCATAGTCATACATACATATGTGATATCTGATGGAGTGCATAGACCCAGATAGATAAGACTTCTGACAAGAGACTGGTAGTTGACTTTGAGTTTATTATCCAAGATCAAAGGCAAAGTACCAGAGTTAGGGGGTGTGTGCAATAAAAAAGACAACAATGAGTACCGAGACTACTGGCACAATGGTGTCGAGGGGAAACCCTTGACACAGCCCGTTTCGTCTTATATAGACTCATCAGGCGCTCTACGTAGTTGTTATCTACCTAGACAGCTGTCGATCGTAACCATCAATAAGATAGTTGATCATGATGATCAGTCATTTAACTGATTATCATGACGATCGCCACGGCATCAATCTGATTGACACAGTGCCACAGAATGTACTATAAATAGCTGAGATAGCTATCATTCTACAAATATACATAAAGTTTGAACAAATAAGCACACGCTTACCACCAGCACTTTGTTAATCCAAAGCACCTGTTGAGCGCCCATCCATAGGGCATCTACTGACCAAGGCACGGGTAGATGCTCATGGTAGTTGTTGGGATTCGTGTGAATGCCACCTATAGCTGATCGAAACCTGGCCCGATCATTCACATAGACTTTCGAGAGTCCCATAATTGCGCAA
>JAEUWK010000748.1:0-62406 GCA_018524425.1 Podaxis sp. AQ795752 | reverse complement strand
GGGGGGTGGCCAAGAGTTGGGGTAAGGAGGGGGCGACAGAGCATGGGAGGGACGGGCGGAGGAGAGGAGGACATTGGACCGGAGCTTGTAAGGGAAGTTGGAGGGGTGGGGGGTCTGTCGGGAAGAGGCGAGAGGGGTGGATAAGACACGTTTAGAAGGACCCCGGGGAGTGTTTGGATCTGTGGATCTGTGTGCTCCGGGAGGGGATCGGGTGATGGATCTTGGAAGTGATTTGTTGTGGTTGTTTAAACACGACGTTGTAGTGGAAACCACCCAACCACCCAACCACCCAACCACCCATCTTCCACCATGGCCACTGCTTTGACTACTTCCAATTTCCTCCTCCCACCAGGCAGGCGTCACACCCCCTCACAGACACAGGGCATCCTTCTATCCCAACCTCACCCCAACTATACACACAACCCAATGCCCTCCCACACAAACGACCACCCTCTCACCATGGGCGGCTCAAGATCCCCCTGTTCCCGTCGCATTAGATTTGCCCCATTACCAGACCCAAGAAGAGCTGTCCTCATCACTGATGACGGAAACGAGCTCCCTTTCCCCCAACAGCCATTCGCCACCCAGTTCCCTGCACCACCCACCCCATCCCCAACCCTTGACACACGTCGCGACTACTTTGCTGTTTTCGACTGTGTTAGTCTCTCTTCCTCTTCCTCGGACTCGAAACACAACAGCGACTGCCTGGATCCCTCTTCCTCCTCCTCTGCTTCCTCCACCCCAGGCACGGCAACCCCTGTCTCCATCACCACTACCACTCCCAGCGAATACGACAACACCAGCTCTATCCCCTCCTCCCCCACCTCCTGCCCTCCTTCACCGCTCGTAGCGGTCTCAAACAAGCTCTCTGCAGTCTCTGCCGCCTCATCAAAGAGCCGGCCCTTTTCCTTTTTCCGCCGCCTGAAACGCAACTCGGCATCTTCCTCATCATCCTCATCAAACACCCTCACCCCCGTGGCATCTATCGACCGCACTCAGACTCCTACGTCATCTTCCTTCTCCCGCCGCAATTTTTCCGCAGAGGAAATCCTTACGTTGGGCACTATCAACCTCTTCCGCACCTCTTCCTCTCGTGATACCAGTGATAACGAGGCTTCTTCCACTTCAGGCTGGTCCCTCGCCCGCTGGTCTTCTGCCGGCTCCTCGCAGGCTCACAAGGAGCCTAGCTGGGGATCCCCCCTTACCCGCGTCTCCTCTACCCAGTCCTATCAGTCCAAATCTAAATCAAAATCCAACTCATCAAAGGGTGTTCGTCCTGTCGGTCTTGGTCCGGGTAGAAAAGGCACCCGGATGCTAAACGGGCGAGTCTATGGCGTTAAACGCCCACAGAACCCAAACCCATTTGCAAATGCTCGAGACGACGAACCCGAATTTGTGGAATGGGGATATGGCGGCATGGGAAGCGTCAAAGGTGCGACAAGTGCAGGTGCCCATGGACACTGGGAGCGTTTGCACTCCAAGTCTGCCGTTTCTACGGCGGGTGCCGCAGGAGCTGCTATGGAAGATGATGATGGAAGTGGTATGGGCTGGGTCAGGCGGAGACGAGAGCAAAGAGAACGTGAGAAGAGGGAGAGAGAGGAGAAGGGCATGAAGGAGAAGGAGAGCAAGGAGAAGCAAAAGGAGAAAGACCAGGTGGACACGGAAGAGACCGCGGCGGTGCAGCCGGTAAGATCGACGGAGAAAAAGGATCTACCAAGTCGACCGGGTACAGCTGGTTCCGCAAAAACTGTCTCTGCGGATTCATCCCTCACTGTAACGCCCTGTGCTTCCAATCTGCCAACACCGCTGGCTACTGCTGTGACTACTCCCGCCCAAACGCCCTCAGTAGCACCTGCTACCTCTGCCACAACAGCTCCCCCTACTACGCCGACAACTGGAGAGGAGGAGCATGTGACACGGGCGATCAACATTCCTGCTCCCCACCATTACCAACATCATCACCATCGCAGCCATTCGAGAGTAGGCTCGAAGGATACTGCAGAAGTGAAGGAAGTTCACGTGGAAGATCAGGGCAAGGAGAACGAGAGCGAGAGTCGAAGCAATAGCGAAAGCGAAAGCGAGAGTGACGAAGAGCGCGAGGAGGAGGAATATGAAGAGGAGGAGGAGGACGATGAAGAAGAGGAGAGGAGGAGGAAGACAGCGCTTGGTGCAGGTGTGGAGAAGATCTCGAGACACCATTAAAAAAGAGGTCTCGGGAAGATAATATGGAATAGGCGAGCTTGGAGGGGTCGTTTCCTCTCAAGCGGTGTTTTGCGGTGTGGGAGTTGAGGGCCTCGAGGATTTGGCCTTGCGGCCGAGGAGGTGTAGATTGTCTTTTGTTGGGTCGCTTTCGTCATTCGATGAACCGACAACATTCGATGGCCCGACCGCGGGCTTGTCCGTCATGTTTCCTGTTTCTTCTGTGTTTTGCGGATTACATGGGATGTGATTATAGTCGTCTGTTTCCTTTTCTTTTGTTGTTGCACTGACACTCTCGGTTTTCATTGGCCCCATAATCATTCATCATCTTTTCATCCACACTCTTCTCACATATACATCCCCCTCATCAGTTGTGTATCTGGTTAGTTCTGTAGCCTTGTCCCCCCCCCCCCCCCCCTCTAGTCTCGTCCCCTTTATAGTCTCATCCCTTCCATAGTCTTGTTCTCGTTCTTATTCCTCTTTACTCTATCTTGTTATCAGTCTTGCTCTTCTCATCACTCAGTCGCTTTATCGTTTCGATATCACTTATGTAGCTACTCAACGATACATGTCACATTGACGCAACGAGATACATTAATCTTTTTGGGAGCCATTCGTGTGCGAGCACACTAAGCACTGAGTAAGGGATGGTGAACTAGTTCGAATCTCGCCGCCCGCTAGAACGTCTCGAACTCGAGGGTCCAATTGCCGGTATGACTAACCGTAATGGCTGTGACTAATGACCATGACTATGAAATATAGGCGTCGGGACCGCTTTCACTGAAACGCCGAGAAGAAGATGGAAGGGGGAGCTGGGAGAAGAAAGAAGAAAGGGACACGAAACCCTCCCTGAAGGGCTGAAATGATGATGGATGGATATGTGTGAAAGGCGAAACGCGTAGTGGGATTGGTGGGAACGCGAGGTATGCCTAGAGTTTCGGGCAAGGTTATGTGGATTCAGTTGTCTTGGTACCCTGGAGCCTGGACCTTGGGTGTAGACTGTATCTGTTTCATATTGTATGTTTTGTGTTGGCGCTGTCGAGCCGTATAACATATACAATATAGCAGCTTTTTGGTTGTGTCTCACGAGAGCACCGGAGTGTGCTGGATTTGGATGGGATGCACGGGGACTGACTCAATGTAACAGCTTTTGAAGGTCATAGTTATTATGTTCGAGGCGTGTATTTCATTTGATCGTTTGTGGCGTTTGGAACGGGGAGGAGATAGGGGAAGAGTTGTCCGAAGGTGCTGTCATTTCCTTTCCGGGGTCGAGGCGTGGCTGGTTCTGGTATTTAGTTGTCTGCTTCCAGACCACGGAGAGGAGATTCATATTAGTGAGCGTTTAACGGTGGACATCGCAGGGTGTTAGCGCGTACGGCTCGAAGCGAGAACTTTGTTGGATACGGCATGCGAAAGTGATATCTATGTTGCTGGGCAGTGGGCATGCATTGTTGAATGTCATGCTATGAATAAGTACAAAGAGACTCCACAGAGTTTATAATCCTCGTGTGCAAAACTAGGCAGAAATTGCCGATATGGCAAGTTGCGCTGATTGTAGGGGTATTGGAAGTTAGAATCGATGGATCTATGATACGAAGGAGTTGGTGCTGATAATGGGGACTCTGATGCACAGTTGAAGAGGACGATGCATCATGCAACGCGATGCGATATGCTGTGGCGTGAGTTGATGGAAAGAAGGAGAAGACACCGAGAAGCAGAAGACGTGGTGATGTGCTGGATGGAGAATTGGAACCCCCAGCTGGCTGCACACCAGCAGCTCCGGATGGACATGGGCCATGGACATGACATGTCAAGTGTTCAGGAACTTGCAATGTGCTGCTAGGTCCTGATCAGAAATGGGCGATCATAAAGGCCCACATAGGTATTCCAGTACAATATGATCGTGATCAGATGCTACTCAGCAGATGTTTTGGATGGAAAATCGAAGACTGTGTCGTCGATGACATATCGGTGAAATTTGGCGCCACGTGATCTACGCAGGCTGATGGAGAATGCAGTTATCAAGGGACACGGGAAAGTGACTGGCGAAGGTTGCATCATCTTCAGCTCCTAGGTTGTACATCTGTTGTCGTTTGTTGCTAGAAGGTTTGCCGAAGCTCCCGATTTAGCGGCAGCAGGTTTGATAACTCCGGTGAAGTGAAGCCCAAAGGAGGGTCGCGAAACGGCGTCAGACGGGTCAGCAACTTGATACGAGGACCTGACCAACTTGGAGCGCAAAGGAAAGGGTGCTGACAGAGAAAGGTCAGAAGACATAAAAAGACGTCATCTAATCGATTCATCCATCCTGGCGTCCTTTATCCACTCCCATCTCCCCTCCTCCCTCCTTCCCACTCTTCGTCGTCAGACAAGACCTTTCTCCGGATTCCGCAAGATATCAAGTATCAATTCATCTTCACTACGTCAGTCGGCCGTTCCAGTACACCGGCTTACCCAGGTGAGTGTATTCATCTTGTGACTGATCAATCTGGCTTTCGTGTCCGTCTATGCGACCATCGGGTTCGTGGCTGCGCGGCTTCGCGTCGCGTCAACGTCTCGCTTTGTCGGGCCTTTCGTTCCTTTTTACCTCAATCGTCCTCGGAGGGCGAGGACAATTTCGCATATCGCTAGATTGGCGCTTTTCTAGCTACTCGAAATGAATTTGGCTTGATGTTGATACCCTCGTCTTCTCGCTTAGATTTCAAGAGCCTTAAGCACAGCCCAGCCACCCGGATCAGCCTCAAGTTCCTCCACAGTTCCAACATCAGAAGGGATGCCTCCGATATATGATAAACCTACGGTAGACAAGTATGATTATGTTGTGATTGGTGGTGGATCTGGTGGATCTGGCACTTCGGTATGTATTCATTCTCTCTTCGTCCTCCATTTGCCTTGCCGGCTTCTGCGCCTCGCTATCTGTCTAGCCTTGGACGCTGCCATAAGCTGTCATTGCAGCTCCTGTTTACATCACTCCCATCTGTTGCTTTAGGCTTTCCCCTTGCTAATCGTGTACTGTGATTTCTTTTAGCGACGCGCAGCGAGTTATGGCAAAAAAGTCGCTGTGGTTGAAGCGACTCCATACCTCGGAGGAACCTGTGTTAATGTCGGTATGTATCAGCCGCCCTGCCAACTGGCTATATGCGCATGGCTGACCCCGGTTTCTTTTTGCGCTCCATGATTAGGATGTGTGCCGAAGAAGGTGAGTCTCTAAACTTGGCTTAGATCCTTTCGTCCCTACTAACATGATCCGCTCAACCCCGTTCCGTCTTTTTACCCTTTGATTCCGCTCGACGCGACTCTGATTCTCAACCTTCTCGCTATGCTTAACCGACGACTAGATTATGTGGCACGCCGCGGACTTGGTAGAAAGGATAGAGAATCACGCCCCGGGGTACAAGATTTCCGGCGTCGACAAGGCACACTTTGACTGGGCAGCTTTCAAACCTCAACGCGATGCCTATATTCGGCGGCTTAACAATATCTACGCCAACAACTTCCATAAGGAGGGCGTAGAATTCCACCAAGGCTTCGCCCGGCTCACTTCGCCAAACACTGTCGAAGTTAAACGTCCCAATGGCTCGACGTATACGCTCAACGCGGACCATATCACCATTGCTGTCGGTGGTCGACCTATTATTCCCTCGGACGAGAAAATTCCGGGGGCCTCCAAGGGTATCGATTCAGATGGCTTTTTCGATCTCCCTGAACAGCCGAAACGCGTCGCGGTCATTGGCGCCGGTTACATTGCCGTCGAACTTGCGGGCATCTTCAACGCACTCGGCACTGAGACGCATCTGATCATTCGAGGAGAAACTGTGTTGAGGACATTCGACCCGACGATTCAGGAGACCCTAACGCCTTGGATGGAGAAGACCGGTATAAACATTCACAAGACAAGTAATGTGACAAGGATAGATGGAGAACGTGGCCAGACGCTTACCGTCAATACTGATAAGGGCGAGAAGATTGACGTAGATGTCGTCCTTTGGGCTATCGGCCGCGTCCCGGAGACCCAGGGAATGGGTCTTGAAGAGGTCGGCGTCATACTTGACGGGAAGGGTGATGTCGTCGTGGATGAGTACCAGAATACCAGCGTCAAGAATATCTACGCTATTGGCGACGTTCAGGGCAAATGGTTGCTGACTCCTGTTGCCATTGCCGCTGGCAGGAGACTCTCTAATCGCTTGTTCGGGCCGCCAGAGTTCCGCGATGACAAGTTAAGCTATGATAATATCCCGTCTGTCGTCTTTTCGTACGTTTCACTTTTTCTTCCTCGATTTTCCTTAGGCTCACTCCGTACCTTCCGCTACCGTCACTCAGACACCCTCCCGTCGGGACAGTAGGGTTGACTGAACCCCAAGCACGAAAACAGTATGGAGATGCTGTCAAGATCTGTGCGTGGAGTGATACAGCATTCAATCGCTTGCAAACTGTTTAGCTGATGATCTTATCATCTCTGTGTTTTAGATAAGACCTCGTTCAGGTCGCTATACTTTTCAATGATTGATGAAGATCACAAAGAGCCAACTGTGTACAAGCTTATCGTTGTTGGACCTGAGGAACGTGTCGTTGGTGTCCATCTGATTGGTCAAGGAAGCGACGAGGCGATGCAAGGTTTCGGTGTTGCTGTTAAGATGGGCGGTATGTTTTCCGCTTTTATCCATTTGTGTATCCTTCTGTTTGCCTGATACACCGCTGTGCAGCCCGCAAGAAGGATCTGGATAACACAGTTGCGATTCACCCAACGTCTGCCGAAGGTGCGTCTAATTACTTGAAGCAATTTTGTTAACGTTCGGGCCCCTCTGCTCGTGCCCGCATTCTTTACTTCAACAACGCTGGCATTTGAAGTGTATCCTTTGTGCTGGCTTCTGTCGCTCCAATCCCACCCCCGTCTTCAATTTACCTTCGGTGGAAGCGTACTTTGTACGCCGTTGCTCGCTTTTGACCGGCTCATTGCACTTCTTTTCCCTTACCCACTTTCTTGCGATGTTCTTGGCTGATTTGTGATACTGATCTCTCGCTTGGCACCCATTGTAGAACTCGTCACTCTCCGTTAGATTGTCTTCGGCGTCTCCTCTTCAAATTTGTTGGGCCATGTTTACTAGGATGAGAATGCAAACGGAAGTGATTGGAAGGGACGTGTATATCTGGCTTAGGCTGTCGTCAGCACCCGGGAATACCGGCCTGAGGTACTCAGCGAAGAAAGTAATGTGTATTGCCTTGATCTATAACCCATGAATGCTTATTGTCTCTCTTTCGTTATTGTGAGCCTGCGTTCCGGAAGACGGGCAGATCATCCCTCTATCCCTTTTCGGCGAAATGGGAATCAATCAAGCAACCTGTGCGAAGATGAGCTGGACCACAGGTTATGTGCGAACAAATCCGGACACGATATATGCGAGAGCATAACCCTACTAACGGCAGTATTGCCCCCGCGAGCCTTTTGCTATGTCGAGAGGTCGTAATGGGCAAACATAATTGATTCAGTCAGAAAGATCCATGGGAGAGCCGAGAAGTGTTTAAAAGGTAAGTTATAGAATACGATTGGATTACCCTTAGCACTTCCCAATGGCCGGTGTATTGTGACCATGTCATTGGTTCTTTATGCTATGGGCGTCACTCAGGGACAGCTACTGATGAGTAGGTGCTTGTTGCTCACCCAGCCATGACAATAGGCGGAATTTGACGAGCCAATTTCTGATTTTTTCCAATCGGGCGCAGAAGGAACTGACACCGCATACACGAGACTACAATGTTTGCTCCCAGGTCATAAGTAGAGACGGCCCTCGGAAGGTCTCTGAAGGGAGAATTCCGACGATCAGCTATGAATATAACATGTGTCATTGATGGCTTCCCTACTTCCTTCAGCAGCACATAACAATACCATCTATATATCCCATCTCAAAAGTCAATACGAAACACCATCACGTCCAACAGCGTCCATCTGACAATACACGTTCTGATCTCCGTCTCTAAAATTTGTATTGGTAGTGGTGATTGACAAATCGCCCTGATGGGTTAATGGCTTGAGGGGCTTTGGGACGAAAATCGGCTCCAAGTCCGGGGTGGCCCAAGGAGTGAGTCATGGCTGAGGTCGTGGATGTGTGGAAATTGAGGTGGCAAGGATGCATTAGAACCTCGAGGGGAAGTTGTATGCCCCTCATGAAGACCTTCCATGAACGGGATGGGCCAGGGTGCTATGCCATACTCACACATAATGCCTACCCGATATTAACCATTTAACATTGAAAACTGCCCATACCACCTTTAAACTTCAGATTTTCGATTGACAAGAGCTGCCTCTGACCCTTCTGCAGCCGACTCCGCCTGCTTTCATAGGAGCTACTTACGTCTAACATAGAAAAATTTGAGTGCCAACAAAATCACATGGCAGAAAAACAGAAACACCCCAGATCGACGTGCTGTTCAGATATGAATTGCATGTTGGCTGCATGGATCTATCTCCATGTCGATGTCCACGAGTACTACTCGAATACCAACTACCCTTCATCCTCCCAGCCCACATGTCTTTTCTCCGCCTTTCGCACTTGGCCTGGGCTCGTTTATATTAGACGTGTACTGATTCCGATACCTGTCAGATGAATACATGTGCACCGATCTACCACTGGTCGAATCGTGGGTTTCAGGTGTTTACGAAATGCTCCCAATCGCAGATTATCTCATGGAGCAAGTTCACGCTATGGCTACTCGCCGTTTGCCATGCCGGATGTGCGGCAGAATACTCAAGGCGGGAGACTTAGAAACAGGCGTAGGGCTACTTCCCAGCTGATTGATGCTCTGGTGTTATATAATATGTTCTCCGAGCTTTTGAGTAGATCTCCGAGGAGTACCTGTGATATTTTTTCTCTGGTAACCTGACTTGCTGATCTCAACAAAGTTGTGACTTTTCGACCGGGGTAAAGGGGTTCGTCGCCTTACGAATAATTGAGAACCCCCCTGAGAATCTTGTTCTACTTGGAAAAGAAGGGCGAGAAGGAAGCCGCATTTCAAGTAATACGGGGTAGAAATTCCTGCAGTTATGAAATGTGTGTTCAGTCTGTGGTCGAAGTTAGGGCTAAGAGGAAGCCGTCTTACCTAGTGCAGCCTTTGGCCGATCCTGGCTGCAGGACCGTTAACTTCTTTGTGCATTATTACTTTGACTTTTGCATTTGATGTTTCCATCTTATCCATTAAGGGCCCGGGAACGTGGGGGGTTTAGAGGGATAAGACCGAGATAAAAAGGAGAAAGGCCGGTGGGAAAGGGTACCTGGCGTTGATGGTAATAATGATTGTTACAGACTGTTAGTAATATGGCGTTGATAAAGATGGGATAGATATGATTAGTACTGCCATAGCTCTGAACGTGTTTCGATTCTCTAGGACCGGTCCTTGGGTGCCGCGAAGGGATTGTGGAGGTGTCACTCCTCGTATTAGCAAAGACTTGATTGAGAAGTAGAGTAAAGGCGGATGTTGTCGAGCTGGTTGAATGCCACCGATTGGAGGCTTCACCTGATCATCAACCAAGGGTCACACAAAACTGTCCATCCTTGGGACACCCATGATCGCATCTGGATTCTGGAAGGGAAGGGCAGTGAACGACAACAGCAAAGGGCAGGTGCCTTTGATACCGCAGACTGAAGTTCGCCTGTGTGGCATGCTGTGTTAAACCTGAAGAAGAAACGAATGCCACATTGACTTGAGGTACGAACGTTGCAAAATAACGTTAGGCTTGCGGTCTGGGAGAGTAATAGCGGCCTACCAGCGGCCGTGCCAAGAGTATGTGCTTAAAAAGACACAGTATCCCGGATGGAGTTGTAAACATGGTAAGGTGTGGGCTTGTGGTTCGCCAAGGGGGATGTTGGTGTGATCATTACCTGATAGTTGGTGATTCGACCGTTCGCAATTCCATTGAAATGTGCCTCTTTGAGGTACCAGCCGTGCTGCTAACCTCTAATCCAGGGACGGGTGGAGCATGGGCGTTGCATCTGTCATGCGTAGACTGCGAGGTAATCCAAGGTGCCGTTGCTGTTATGACTGATGATTGTATCGATTCCTGGATATATGCGTAATTCGAGATGATTCCAAGAATGTCGATACCAGAGCAGGTTCTCTGACATTCTAGTGTGCACAAGGATAGGTCTTGATGGGACCCAGCGATTTATCGCAAGATAGGCTTGGCGATGTTCCCGAATTCGATCGCAGGTCGAAAGCGGTTGTCGCCTTTTGTGGAGGACTTTCCATCTGTATACTGATAATGAGTAATGTCTCGCCATGGACTGTGCTCCTTGTGTCAGGTTCGACGACCTGGGGGAGGGACTTGGAAAAGAAGCTCCATATCGTAAAAACAAGTTTCCGTTCTTGGGGCTGCGGTGATTGCCCAGGAAGCTGACGAGATATTTAATTTCAGATAAGCGGGTGGTGGCAGCAACACCGCTTAACTTGTCATAATGTTTCTGCTAGAATAGTTTTGACGGGCAAGTAAAATATAGCAAGCTTGATATCGGTGGATCAAAAAGCATTGTCAAAGTCTCCAGATTCCAGTTGCTGGCCCTTCAGGGAAGGTATGAGCAATAGGGGGGAAATGAGCAACTGGGAGACATACTCCGCTATTTACAAATGTTGTAGCTTTCGCAGAGCAAAAGGCCTTTCCTTCCGCCATGCCAGCATTTAATTATGGAGGACATGTCAAAGGCGGTCGTTCCTTTCACTGCGTGATTTATACAGTAACGGATGGAGTTGAGGCCGGATTTCAAATAGCTGCCTGTGAAAGCGGCGTCTAGAACTGTGGAAAACAACGGGCTGTGCTCAGTGCATGAGCCTTGTTGGATGTGTTCTGCGACATCGTGAACTGACATTCCCTGACATTCCACTGGAGCAAAGGCCGCAGTGTGACCAGAACCCACAAAAAGCGAAATACCTTCAGTAGCAGCCGACAAACAACATCTATTCTCGCCTTCCATTTCATTCTATCCTGAGGGACCCGGGACACCGTTTAATTGCCCTAGTAATTAATCAATGTTCTATTGGGTGAGCTACTGAGGGTATCTTTACCTGTGCTTTGCGTCCGACGTTGCAATTACATATTCGGAGGAGAATCTACCCTTGCTTTCGGCCTGCACACCAAAGTAAGGGATACCATCCTATGCCGTAAAAGTGGTATATGTCTAGTGTCTTTATTTGACTTGAACGATTGAACCCGTTAAAACGCGGGTCTGCTTGATTTAGTCGTCCTTCGAAGTGATCGGATGAGGGGATGATGAGTTCGTTGGATGCGACGTCCCTTCACTGCTGGGGCTAGATCAGTGTGCCTTGAGGAATGCACGAGTATGCTATTTGAGTTCTTAAGTCGGGGATGCCAGGATCGAAAGCACCAATAGGTAGCAATGTACAGCGCATGCTGCGTGAGTCGAGCACTGAAACGGCCCGACTTCCTGTGACCCATCGATGCAAACGACAGAAGGGAAGACGCACCGATGGGAACTGCGAGCATACACTGAGCATGAACGGGAAACAAACATCATTTCCTGTTCATACATGCGATACGGCGCAAGAGATCGAAATACACTGTCATTCACTCGTTTATCTTTTACATAACGCAATAAAGGAATCGTCAAGTCATATTTGCTTAGAAGGCCACCTGTTCAGTCAAGCCATCCAGCTCTCGCTCCCAACATCTGTGCTTGCTGATCTCATAGGCGAAGTTCGCGGCGAAACCTTTGGAACCCGGACCAATCTTGGTAGCATCAATGGCCGCTGAACTCGCAGTGTACTTGCCCGTTGTAACGACGCCGTATGAGGTAACGACTTTATCACTGCTCGGATCGCAGTCAAAGTCGACCTGTGAAAGGCCGATCGCTTGTTTCACAAACGCAGCTCCTTTAAAACACGTCCTTTAGGCTTGCTGCGTTCCTAGAAGCCATGAATGACCTACCGTCACCAATGCCACCGATCGCTTTACAATGTCCAAAGGCTTCTTTCACCCAGTGTATTGCTCGACCATTCTTAGCGAGCGCCTTAGCATGTTCAGTGCCGGACGGTACGAGGACTGCATCAAAGAGCGTAGACCTTTGTCCGTTGAAGTGGTGGTCCGCTGTGATGCCATCTCCGCTTCCGAAGCTTTGACCCTCTGGGCATATCTTTCCGCGTCGGGGCCCAATAATCCAGGTGGTAGCCTTGGCGCTGGCCAATGCAGCACGAAGGGCTTGGACTTGAATATTATCGAAACCATCTGCGACAAGGATAGCAATCCGACGAGTCGCAATAGTGGGCGCTTTGGGCATATAGTAATCTTGAGAAAGTGGGCTTGACTTTTTGCCGTGGTTGGCACGCGCAGGCTTGTCCGGTACAGCACCACCGACATTCCGCGCAACGGCTTTGGCGAGATCAAAGTCAATGTTGTTTAGGAGCTTCGTATACGTGCTGTAGACGTCGGGGTCGTCACAGTGACTGAGTTCGAATGAGAAGGCCGCGATGACATGTGCTT
Source organism: Podaxis sp. AQ795752 (assembly GCA_018524425.1). NCBI lineage: Eukaryota > Fungi > Basidiomycota > Agaricomycetes > Agaricales > Agaricaceae > Podaxis > Podaxis sp. AQ795752. The sequence goes on along the minus strand of JAEUWK010000748.1, from coordinate 49,727 downwards.
TCTCATGAGGAGCGAGCGAATTGTAGAAGAGCTGGGCCTGGTTGTAGTGCTCCTGGAACTTCGCTGCGCGGACTCGTTGTTTGATACCTTCAAGCTTGGCCTTAAATCTATCGCCAAATCAGGGACTGGGCAAGTGTATCCCATTCAAGCCTACTCACTCTGCATAACCCCCTTCTGAAGGAGGAACAGGGTGTGCGGCATTCTTCCGGTTGGGGTAATAATTGAGGTTGTTAGTGTTAATCCGGTGATTCATCTTTCCATCGCGGTTATGATTGAGGACGGGGCAGACAGGTCTGTTGGTCGGAAGCTGAAAATGAAATGAGGGCGTGAAGAGCGGAAATGAGAGAAAGGACTCACCTGTTCCCAATTTATTCCCAATCGAGTGATCTGCGTGTCAAAATAGGAAAAGTTTCGGCCTTGAAGAAGGGGATCGTCGCTGAACCCAATGCCAGGCACCACATGGCTGGTACAGAAGGCGACTTGTTCGACTTCGGAGAAGAATTCGTCCACCGTGCGATTGAGGACGAACTCCCCAATAGGTTGCAGAGGAACGAGCTCTTCCGGCCAGACCTTGGTGGCATCCAGAATATCAAAATCAAACATATGCTCGTCCTTCTCTTCGATAACTTGAATTGCAAGCGTCCACTTTGGTGGGCAGCCATTTTCAATAGCCTCATTAAGGTCCTTCCTGTGGAAATCTAGAAACGGTGAATAATTACGACTCCTCTATTAGGAGAAAACCCACCAGGGTCTTGCCCCGAAATCTTTAGTGCCTCATCCCAGGCTAAACTATGCACCCCAAGTTCGGGGGTCATGTGGAATTTGACGAAGAATCGCTCCCCTTTGGCGTTAAAAAGGGTGTACGTATTGACCCCAAACCCTTGCATCATGCGATATGAACGAGGAATGGCTGTACAACAGGTTAATGAGGGAGGGAAAGGACATTCAACGGCCTTCAGCTTACCGCGGTCAGACATGGCCCACATAACCATATGGGCAGCTATAGAGGTTGCAATCAGTTAGGAGATGGAAGGTTCAGGTGCATGCACTCACACTCGGGCTGGAGCCCTACAAAGTCCCAGAAGTTGTTGTGGGCGGTCTGGCCTTGCGGGACTTCATTGTGGGGCTCGGGTTTGACAGCGTGAACGAAATCGGGAAATTTAATAGCATCTTGAATGAAGAACACGGGGAGGTTGTTCCCCACTAAGTCCCAGTTACCTTCAGGAGTGTAAAACTTCATGGCAAAACCACGGACGTCTCGAACGGTATCCTAAATATGCATGAGTGCCGATAGTGACGAAGTGGAGACAAGCCCACCGCACTGCCACGAGACCCTTGGACTGTACTGAACCTAATGAAGATGGGAGTTTGTCTTGACGGATCCGTCAAGACGGGCGCATATGTGTACTTGGAAGCACGATCATCGTAGACTTTGAAATAACCTCGGGCTCCGGTACCGCGAGCATGAACAACGCGCTCGGGAATGCGTTCATGATCGAAGCGATGAATTTTCTCTCGAGCAATCTGATCCTCGAGCAAAGAGGGTCCAGCACGTTGCCCATCAGAAACCTTTAACCTACGAAATGTAATTAGGAAACGTAAAATAGCAGACTCCGGGGTGACAGACCAGTTGTCGGTATCGCAAACCTTGATACCATAATCGGTCGTAAGGCAGGACTCGCTGGTGCAGTCGATGGTATCATGCTTCAGATCCCGGCGCTTTGGGTCATCCGTGACATTAGAGAGGCCTTGCATCATTGCGTGGGCGATTGTAGTCATGGTTATGGAGTGGAGAATCTGAGGCGCTGGAGAGATACTTATATGAAGGACCCATGCTAGGAGAATGAGACGAAACGGTTGAACGTCAAGGGTGACGTGGGTTGGAAACTACCATCAATGCAAGCTTGAGACCTACGTGAGAACTCACTCCTCCTTCACTCCAACAGATAAGTTTCTTACGGGAGTGGGAGTATGATCGAGCGGCAATTACATTTGCGGAAAACATACGATCATCTGTAGTGTCATTGATATCATAACAAGCCGTGAACACACCAGGTTATACATTGCTTCCCCGTTAAGGCCACCCTTCCTCACCGGCCTTGCGGCCACGGAAATTGCATTCGACAAGTAGGGGAACCAATCCACTTTTCTGTGGTTCATTGAAGTAGTCCATCAATACCCAACCACGGATTCGTGGTTCGTGAGTCTCGGGTGACAGGAGATTCTGTTTTTCCTCGAGCTGAGCCTCGCCACCAATTGACTTAAGGTCTGGTGGAGTATCTCCACCCAGGATCCCCAATAACCAACGACCAACTCGCGAGTTAACCCCTTCAATGCCGAGGCCAAATTTCGGCCATCCAAAACCTCGAGCAATAGTGGGCGGAAGCGATAGAGGAAAAGACGCTGCGGACAAGAATGAAATGGCGAGCGGTGGCCGCCTGGGTACAGGCGCAGTATAAGTTGGGTTATAATGGGGGGCATGCAGCGAATCCTCTGGGTGGATTTCCGGCACCAAAATTCTCGTCGACAGCGCCACTTTCTCCGGAATGGAAAGGAAAGAAGGGATATTATACCTGGGTCTTTGAGAATGGTCATAATCCATGGATGGAATGAACTTGCTTACCAGTCATGGGTCTTAACTAGGGTATCCTTACACATCCACTCAAACCCTTCCCTCGAACTATCTGGCCACACAAGCGGATGAATTCCCATTCCCTCCAGTCCACCCTCCCAACCCTCCCCATTCCCACCAAACCGACTGAACAACACGACCTTCCCTCTAACTTCTCCGAGAGTTGGGACTCTGTTCTCGAGGAACCACATCCCTCTATCTCCTGATCCACCTCTAGGCTCCTGCCATCCTCCAGGATTCACCATCATGCATTCCTTGACCAGCTTGGAGAACGTCACATGTGAGTTGACAGCAAAATCTTCTTGCTTGATTGACATAATGAGGGTTTCTCTATTTCCTTGTGGGGACGTCAGGAAGGCATGAACGGAGGCAAGGACGCTGGAGAATGGTGTCCGCTGAGGATAGATGCCATGGTATGCGATTAATTGACCCTTGATAATGGAAAGCCGAATGTCAAGCACGCGAATACCCAAGAGGAGCTGAGTAGATAATGGGGTGGAAGGAGATTGACATTGAGAAACTGGGTAACCGTAGAAGGCCATCCTAGAACACTGTAAGAAACCTTCACGCCTGGTAATGATATTTTATACAGAAACTCACGTATCATGTGTCCCCGGGAGCACCAACGCGGATAAAGGTAGGCTGTCCGGTAACTCGGCCAAAAATGAGCTCATGTTTCGCTTCGGCAGAATCAAAAGTTTATGGTGATTTTTCGTTATCTTCAGTGTTCACGGAATGAGTTCCTTCCAAGTCGCGCCGGCAACGGTATCACGCACCCTACTGCAATAGATACGCCAAGGACAGTCTTGCGAGACATTCAGAATCTGCCACGAAGCACCCAATGCCAGGGATACCCGGATCAGAAGGCTCTCGGGGTTAATCGACCATTCCTTCGATCCTCCGTGACTTTCACCATGAGCTTGTTGCCCGATTTGTTCGAGTGGCTTGAGCGAGATGTGCTTGTTCCAGTTTCCCTCTATCCTCAGGTCTTGGTTTTCCGAAGGGCTAATGGTGCTGACCTCCGCAGTGTCGTCAATTTGCTGCGGTCGACTGCGGTAGCCACCAGAGAGAGGGCGAGAGACTATGATCGAGTTACTTGTCAGGTTGACAAGCGTTAAAAGCATGGGTGAAACGCAAGAGTGAAAGGAGGAGGTTATAACCCGAACAAGGCAACTCAGAACATGCAGCGACGAAGCAAGAGACCACTCGGCGCCAAGTTCATGATGGTTTGACAGCAAAGACGTTACTCAGAAACACAAACGGGGCAATGGCATGACAATACAACAAGGATCAATTTTACGAATGACGTCAAAGGAATGCTCGAAAGCGTAAGCATCGATTGAATTAGGGAGTATAAATCAACGAGAGGAAAAGTACAACAAATTGGAATACGCTCAAATATATTTCGTCTTATGGGGCGGGGACCAGCTGCACTGGTCTGGCACAATCAGTCAGCTAACCAACCACAAGAATCGGCGACTCACATATGATAGATATCGCGAAGAGCTTAGAAACTTGGGTAAATGCTCGCTTTCCATAGATATTCCGAATCAGTGTGCAGAGACCGATCTTTACGTTTTCCAGGCTGGCCTGATTCGAGACTCTCGCAACACCCACCTTCCACCCCTCCTGGCGTGCCCTCGTTGGATGGGGCTCCGAAGAGCCTGCGGAACCGTCAAATATCGTCGTCGTCAGAGTAGAATTCGTCTTCGCCATCATCATCTATCGAGGCAAGGTTCGTAAAGTCAACCTTGTAGCGAAGGAGTCCACCGATGCCACCGAATCCCTTGACAAACTGGGCGCCCTCCTGTGACTTGTTGGTGACGAATTCGAGAGCCGCACCGAATTCTTTATATTTCTCGGCGAACCATTCGAGCAGCGATTGAGGCTCTTCGACTTGCTCCATTTCGGTTCCCGTAGATTTGTCAATGAACTTCTCACGATCCTTCTCCTGTTCTTTATTGGCATGAACGACGATCTCCTCTATCCCAGATATCAGCTACCACTGTTAGCGTATTGGTGCAATGCCAAACTAACCTCCAGCAGCGTTACGGAGGACGTAGCGGGTGATGTCAAGATTCTCCCAAACAATCAAGGTTTCGACAGCACCCAACTCAAGTGCCTTGAGGGTATCATCAACCCCAAAGCAATATTTGCCAGTATCTTGACTGATTTCGTCAAAGTACCTTTGAATCAGCTTCTTCTCCTGTACAAATTTGACATTCGAGAGGGATTCTGCCGCAAGTTCAATAGCCTGAGTATCGCATCAGCATCAGAATATCAGCGGTGGAAGGGAATCATTACCTGATTGAATCCGTTTTCGCCACCGTAACTGACATCAACAACCTTGATGATCTTCGCAGCGAGACGTTGGTCAAGCATGTCACTCTGACTGAGTTCGGTCTTGAAATCAGCCGAACCAGCCAGAACGATACCGGTCACATTGACCTTGTCGTTGGTAATGAAGTGTTGGACCGCCAACTCAGCGACTTTGCGGACGTAGTTATGTCGCTTCTCATCACGAAGACGGGAGAAACGAAGCGCAGATTGACCACCACGCCCATGCTTCTTGGGAAGGTCGACAGTGAACTTGTGAAGCACCTCACGAGTGTTCCCTGCAAGGACACCGAAAAGGGTGCCGTTGCCATCCATAACGACGAACCCGAAGCGTTGATCTGATTCAAGAAGTTCGGAGAGTGCCTCAGTATGGAATTTGTTGTCGCAAAGGTACAGGGAGCTGCTGGGGCGTCAGTAATAGCAGGAAGACAAGGGGCCAAGGCGATTTACGTGTTGATGGGTTTGTGAGGCTCAAAGTCAAACGAGACTTTCTTTTCCTTGCCCTCGTCTGTGAGAATAGTGCCAACAAACAAGACTAGTCCATTAGGCGGAACGCGATTATAGAGCTTCAGCCGTTGCTGGGTGCTCGTAATGGCAGCAAGCACGGAGAGACGATTCACGCGGGACTTGATGTTAGAGGCGGTTCCGAATTCTTGAGTCAACATAGCGGAAGCACGAGATATTTGATCCTGAGCGATAACTGGGGTCAATGGAGGTCTTTGAGGAACGGGCATAAGTAGGGCACCTTGGGCGGAATGATGAGACTGATCATGGAAGTGCCTGCACTGTGCATTTGTCAGTCGGATCCTATCATTGATTTTGTGGGGACTCCTAACTGACCCTCTGGCAGAATCAAGGCTCTTGATGAGCTTCTTGACCTTCCACATCTGGATGTTTTGCTCTGCGGCATCTGGTGTACTCATGATGGCGGATCGAAGGGAGTTTTTGGAATCTGAAGTAGAAAACCAGCCGAAAGACGGTCCTACAGCCGACGGACAAGGAGTCGAGAGGAAGAAAGACCGAGGATTGATCAGATCGCTAGGCGTCTTTTACATTTTCTTGTTTGCACTTGTGTCACCATCCTGATGGCTGCCTGGTGTCCCCTTCTGACACGCCTCTGACTCATGGGCCGGTCTTCTGGCACATTTTCTCGCCATTTCCGTGCTCGCCTCCGTGCATTGTGGTGCCCTAGGCCGGTCAGCTCGAGTTTGCGCATCGCTTCGACAAGCACAACGAGGGCCACTATTTGCTGTTGTTGATGCTAACCCTCTAATCTTGGGCTTCGGCCCTTCCTTTTCAGAAGCCACAACCATGGCCTCCAACCCTAAGAAGCGGCGCAGCGCACCCGTCGCCCTCGAGGAGAATCCAGGAAAGCGGATTAAGCTAGCTTCGACCAATACCCCTCCGACTCATACTCCACATCCAACAGATGAAGAACCCACTGCGATTGTCACCTCCGCGTCCCTGGCCAAAGCACTATCGGCTAAGGACGAGGGTAATACGCAACACAAACACAAGTCGCGTGAATCGTCCAACCCGGCTAGGAAGCGCCCGAAAATTCACAAGCTGGCAGCACCGCGGCCTTTCCCTGCTGTAGCTGCTTCTGCCTCTGCGACTGGACCGCGTTCTGCACATAAGGAAGGAAAAAACTACATTTGTTTGACGCGTAAAACGTCACTGAGCGCATATATGCGCAGGTGCAAAAATCTGGTGATAAACGACGGGTATGGCTGTTCCCAGTTACTTTCGAGTATGATCTGATGATCGACATCCTAGGTATAAAACGCTGCACCTGCATGCAATGGGCGCTGCCATACCCCTCCTTTTACAACTATCTTGTGCCCTCCCGCCGATCTTGCCGTTTTCCAAGGATGAGATCCATACCGAAACCACGACCGGCACTGTGGAATTGCAGGATGAAGTCATCCCTGACGATGAGGATGAGGATATCACATATAAGACTCGGGGAAAATCAACCCTCTATGTGATCATCCGAATTGGCGACGGCCAGTCTGAGAACAACGGCAAAAGGCAAGAACTCTCTGGTGATAGCTTAAGGTCCAAACCCTCGAAACCACAGGGAAAGAAACCTTCACAGAACCGAGAGGTCTTGGTATTCGAAGAACCAGAACAAGCACAAGAGGATATCTAGCGGGGAGAGATGGTCCGCACAACATTCGCCGAAACATTGAATCCCCGCCGGCCACGGATTGGTTTCCCAGACCCAATGGATATGTAGCTTCAGATGGATCGTATGCCCAAATGCTTTTGATGGATGGTTTGCCCTTCACGAGGTCGGCCCAGTTACATCCCCCGAATAATCGGAAGACCTCTGGCCAACCGGCCCTTCGCACCATCTCTATCGGTACTTTATTACGTTCTTGACTTCTTTTCGCAAGATACCTCCATGGATTCACAAACCATTGCTCTGTATTTTCGTCCTGCGGCCAATCAAATTCCCACAACGTTTTAATCCACAAAAAGTTGGTGCATCCACACGGTGATGTTTGGTGCACCTCTGGTGCAACGTCCATTGGTTGGCTAAGCTGGCGTTGACGGATCTCCTTGCCAGATTTACCCTCCGTGTGAAGTATCGGCCTTCAAATGGACGTGAATTCGAAGGCACACCAAATCCACCACCTAATTCTGATAAGATCCTACTGGAAGTCCAGTGCTTAGCTTGAGTTTCAAAGTCTGCATCTCCGCTGAGATTGGGCCGCCTAACCATTAGACTACAGGAGAACCAGGATCATTTTCCCAGAGTCGTTCCATTTAAACGCGAAAGAGGAATGCCCACCCCAACCCAACGTGAAAGCTCACCATGACGATTGACTTGTCCGCTACTACCGCTGAAAAGCAACCTGACATTTCCTACCACCCAGATGAAGCCAAATGGAAGGCTCGCACAGCGCGTCGACTTGCAGAAGATCCTACTTTGCCGAACCAACCTTTGCCCGAAGGCTTCCCTGCCAAGATTGAAGGTCCCATCGTCTGGGAGGGCAAAGACTTCACTAGTGAAGATCAATGGGTTGTCAAGTTGACTGAGGAACAACTCCAAGAGATCGACGACGCCCTCAAACACTTTAAGAGTAAGCCGCCACCGCCCTGAAGCTGCCAGCACGAACCTGACGTTACTTAGGTCTGAACAAACCTCTCGGCTATATCAGCCGCGAGACTTTCCCCTTACCGAAGCTCTCCTCCGTCCTCCATGGGCTTGCGGAAGAGCTCTATTCTGGGAGGGGGTTCTTTGTCTTGAGAACGATTCCCGTGGACAATTACAACCGCGAAGAAATTGCCATCATCTATGCCGGTACGTTCCACGATCATCTGAGTGTGATGCGTTTCTAATGCTTTCGACAAGGTGTTTCATCCTATGTAGGGTCCGCCCGTGGAAAACAGGATGTTACAGGAGCTGTTATTGCTCACATCAAGGACCTCAGCGTTTCCCATGCACACGAGAAAGGACACAAAGCGAACACAGCTTATACCACCGATAAACAGGTTTTCCACACCGATATCGGCGATCTTATTGCCCTCATCTGCCTTTCTACATCAGAGGAAGGTGGAACCTCACGGCTGTGCAGTGGTCCACGCGTCTACAACGAGATAGCCGCCACACGCCCGGACTTAATTAGGGTACTAGCCGAGCCCTGGCCACTTGACAGGTACACTCGATAGCTTTGGTCGCTATAATTACAATGCGTTTAACCACTTTGCGCAGCTTTGGTGGGAACCCTGGATATACGTTTAAGCCCCTCCTATACTGGGAGGACGGGCACATTATCATCCAGTACACACGGAGGTTGCTTACTGGATACGGAGAACAGAAACGTACACCCCACATCCCTGCTATCACGGAGGCCCAGGCAGAAGCCCTCGATACTTTGCAATTTACGGCCGAGAAATTCTCTTTGGCTCTCAATTTCCAGAAAGGCGACATCCAATATATCAACAGTCTTGGTCTCCTGCACGCGCGAGATGCTTTCCGAGACAGCCCTGAGAAGACGTGAGTATAAGTCTCCCTCATTTGCGTTGTGGTCCTTGTGGCTATCGGCTGAAATGCGCTGTTTATGTTCGTAGTCGACACTTGATTCGTTTGTGGCTCCGCAATGACGAATTAGCTTGGAAAACACCGGCACCCTTGCAGCCAAATTGGAGGAAACTCTACTCCGTTGGACCGGACCAACAAAGATTCCCGTTAGAGCCTGAGGTTAGGAAGAAAGATAATAATCCCATTCTCCCACCCCCCGCTTCCACGTCCGTTAACTAGTGGCTCCGATAGTTCTTTGTGTCTACAACATTTTTAGGCAGTCTGTATGGGATTATGTGTCTGAAACCGTTCGCTATGCCCCAAAGGAATAACCAGGGATAATGCTCTCAGCCTGACCGCATGACTCTGCCAAACATCGCAGGAGCGATGTGAACGGTGATTAACTCTTAACTCTTCCGAGACACCAGGAATATTTCCCGTCTTAAAATCACCCACTTCTGATCACCTTCAAGGAGCAAATAATAGGCGATATCCCACGCCTTGGAGTCCCGGCAGAAGGCAAACATACTCCCTACCACTGGTTCAAGATGATGAGAGCGCTTTCAAGAAAATAGGGGCATGACGACTGAGTTCCTGACCCAATTCACCGGTGTAGTCCGCCCAATGGACCCATCATAGTCAAATTCTTGGCAGTTGGGTGGAGCATTTAGTGAGTCGTGGTTCGTGTTCTCGGACCCCACAGCGGAGTTCTTGACCTGAGAATTCAGGGGAGGGGCTACAAATAGCCCATCCACTTCCTGAGCATTCACACGCCAATTTTTTCTTCTCCCATACCCACCAGGACTTGGCCATGACACACCGTTTATCACTTGCTTGTTAGGCCAATTCGTCACTTCTTGTGAAAAACCTCCCTTGAATGGTCCATCAATGTCTCATGTGCCTTATGAGCTCCGTGGTGCCAAGCTGGAGCTTTGCTTTCCTGGCCAGCCTACTAGTCTCCTTAGTGTCGGATTCCCAGGAAAACTATCTTCCATAACTCCGGATGAACTGAAAACACAGTGTCTAGATCTATAACGACCGCGAGAAGCGCGAAGATGACCTGCGGAACCGGTCTAGCCACGTACACTTTGTTCTCATGCGTCTTTCTCGGCCTCCTGTCACGAAACACTCTATGATTCGTGACGCCTGTTTACCCGGATCGGACGAAAGAAACACCCACGCCGTTCCCGCAACCATAGCTCTGGCTGGCGCCTTGGCATGCGTATGAGGAGCATGGGATTCGAATTGAACCGTCTTGGAGACTTGCAACACCGTCTCTGTAACTAGCTCCGTGAACGACAAGGTTGCACGAAAAAAGCGCTTGTTCGTCTCACGACCATGCGACGGAATGTAGATTGCGGTTACTCTGGTTCGTGAACAATCCCGTCGTGAGTGAGCGGAGCGGCAGCTCAGGAAAGAAAGGTGATATGTTGAGACATTGGGTGTGAGGGTACCGTACTGGTCGAAGGTGTGAATGCTCCCAACTAGATGCATCGACCATTGAACTTCTGTTTCTGGCAGAGGTCCGATAAGCGAATATATCTCCAAATATTTCCCACTTAGGAGTGCTATGAGAAATCCTTCCCATCACACTTATATTTCCGACCCCTCATCATTCTAAAGTCACCCCGTCTCACCCCTCCAAAAGACTATTAACATAATGCCTGTAGCTGTCCTGAAACAACCAGACATCGAGTATCACCCAGACCTGGCCAAGTATCTAGCGCGTACCGCGCGTCGCCTGGCAGAAAACCCTGATTTGCTCAAGATGTCGCTACCTCCCGGTTTCCCTGCCAAGGTCGAGGGTCCAATTGTATGGGAAGGCAAGGATTGGACGAGCGAAGATCAATGGGTGTACAAGCTCAGTGATGAAGAACTCCAAGAGATCGATGACGCCATGAAGCATTTTGAAAGTATGTGATGGCCAACGTTACCGAAACTAAATCTTAACATTAATGTACTTTGGCAGGCCTTAACAAACCTATGGGTTATATCAGCCGCGAGACTTTCCCCCTTCCAAAACTAAGCCCTGTATTGTACGGTTTGGCAAAGGAGCTCTACACGGGCCGTGGGTTCTTCGTGCTGAGGACAATTCCTGTTGATAAGTACACACGCGCCCAACTTGCTATTATTTACGCAGGTCAGTTTTTGGACCATTACACTATGGTCAAGGTAATCTGACGCTTCGACCTTGAAGGTGTTTCGTCCCATGTGGGTTCTGCTCGAGGAAAGCAGGATGGGACTGGTGCCGTCCTTGCCCATATCAAAGACTTGACGATCAGCCATGCGCATGAGAAAGGCGGTATTGGTAATTCGGCCTATACTACCGACAAACAGGTCTTCCACACGGATGTCGGTGACTTGATTGCGTTGTTCGCCTTGGACAATGCTGCTGAAGGTGGAACTTCAAGAATTAGTAGTGGACCGAGGGTTTATAACGAGTTGGCTGCTACTCGTCCTGATCTTATACATACCTTGGCCGAAGAGTGGCCGTTGGATAGGTTCGCAGATTTGTATCGTATTGATCGAAGTGAATATCTCATTGTGACTTCTGACAGCTTCGGTGGCGATCCTGGCTATACCAAACGACCGCTTTTGTACAACGAGGATGGACACATCGTCATCCAATATTCGCGCCGCCACTTTACGGGATACGGAGAGCAGAAACGCTCCCCTCACATTCCGCCTATAACCGAGGCTCAGGCGGAAGCTTTGGATGCATTGCACTTTACTGCCGAGAAGTATTCCTTGGGCTTAAACTTCCAGAAGGGTGATATCCAATATATTAACAGCATGGGCTTGCTCCATGCTCGAGATGCCTTCCGTGACAGTCCGGAGCATACGTGAGTGTATCGACATGCCAAAAAAGAGACGGAATACCTGACTAAGTTTTTAGTCGACACTTGATTCGTTTGTGGTTGAGGAATGATGAGCTGGCATGGAAGACTCCCAGCTATCTGCAGCCCATTTGGAAGAAACTGTACTCCGTTGGACCTGAGGAACAGCGATTCCCGCTTGACCCTGAAATTAGGAGAAAGGCGAACGGAATGACGAAATAAAGGGTCGCCAATACCCATACATAGGACATGGTGTAAGGATAGTAACAGGATGTATGTGTCATAAGTGATTACATTAGTTGTGCAGAATCCACTGTGCGTAACATGTTGTAAGCCTCAGAAGAAGGGAACGGCACCCCACTTCTCTGACATCATGATGGTGACAGATTTAGCTAGCAAGTGTTTCCAACAGCCGATTGATCATAGCTCAGTTGGAAGAATGTGGGACTGCAATTGGATGTGCACACCCAGAGTTTAACCTCAAGGCCACCTGTTCGAACCAGGTAGATCAGATTGTTTTACTTGAGTGAACCACAGTATTCTGATGGCTTCCTTGAGGCTTTTGAGCAGACGGCAAGACACTTGAAGAATTGATCCGGACTCTTAAGTTCCAACCATCCTTGTTCCCCATTCTGGCATGGTGCCACTTGGGTGCCATTTTTTTGTTGCTGTGCCTCGACTTTTCCCATAGGTAACTGAGCTGGAGCCATGGGTATGCCAACGAAGGACAATGCACACATCATTGGACGCAACGGCTGGACATGAAAAGTGCTTCCTCTACTAACGTTGCATCGACGCGGTGCTTTGACTGCCAAATGCCAACGTTCTGACTTAAATTCTTCAGATTCCTCAAGGTTTGAGCGTGCGCACCCATATAGATAACCTCAAATCGTGGGCTCTCAAGGACCAGATTATTCCCAAAGGTCAGTCCAGTTTCTGGGTTGGCGAAGACGATGGTGCTGAAAATTTGCATAGCCACTAACTGGATGCACAGCCACTACGGCACCAGAACCACGCAAGACATCGGCTTCCAAGTTTGGAAATGGAGTATATTACTGATTGCCTCATATTCCTCCTCCTGGCTTTTATCCACCGCCGCCCTCTCCCATCCGTATCTTCACCTGCTTCTCGTCTTGCAACAAACAGCCGCTCATACCACCAGGATGGTATTAGCAGTAGCGCGCCCAACTGCGCGCAAGGCTGCCAATGCCTTCACTCACCATGGTGGGCATCACGGGCCAGGCCAGTCGGTTGTTCATAGAGTCCATGGCGGCACACAAGCTCGACATGCTTCTACCGCTACTCCATCCGCCCACGGCCCAGGACCTTGCCCACCTAAACCATCACGCTATCCTTCACACAAGCTTTTCACACAATCTAGGAACTTCCTGACTCGCATTTTCAACCATCTCACTGCGCCCGGCTTACGGGTTCCTACTCACATCCACAATGGCGGTGCCGGAGCTGCCCGCTCCCTTCACTCTGGAGCAACTCCCAGCATCAGATCTGGCCTTTCCTTCCATGCTCGAGTCGCCTTGTCTTCAGGACCGCGACACAACATCTTCTTGCCCCGTCCTCCTTCACCTGGTGTCCAAGTTGCTACCAATGTTGGCCTAGGTACTGCGAGGAACTTCTCCACTGCTCGACCCATATTCCAGAACCTCGTCAACAACGTTCCTGTCGCGGGGCGAGCTTTCTATGAAGCCGATCTCGACCTGAGGAGTGGTCGCGTTAAGCAAAGCAGACCAAGGCGGGGAAAGAAGTCCTCCACCCAAGGAAAGACCAAGGAGATGCTTCAGCCCAGGAGCAGTGTCATCGAGACAATCCCTCAGGAGCGACCCGAGGACGAGATCGCCCAATACTTCCGCAACACAGTTGCTCCTGTTACCACTTATCTTTTCGTCCCTCTCGCCCCCACCCCTTCTTCCCGGGTTCCCCTTCCAGTGGATCCGGTCGTCTCGAGCAACTCTCCTAGCCTCCTGCCGCCTTTATCATACATTGGACCACATCATGCGTCCTATGAAATGCATGCGACTCGAGTTTCGAGTCTATTCAGCCGCCTGAATCAAGCCGACGTATGGGCTAAAGGTGTCAAGTGTTCCCATTATGGTCGGGGAAGCAATGGGGTTGGTGTATGCACCGTCCTCAGGGTTGAGTTTGTCGGTTGGACAGAGAGGGAAGTTAGAGCTGTAATTGGCGAAGGTGGTACTGGGTGGTGTGCTCTGGAGGAGGTTTGGCTCGACGAAGTTGATAATATGACAGAGTTTTCTTCAGCCATCGACCCGGCTGAGCTTGCGGGGACGAAGAATCCGGGACCTCCTGACCCCACTTCTTCCTTCATCATGCCTACTTTGGACCTGTCGTCCTCCATGCTCGACACTTCTCTGCCAGCTTCCCCATCTATGGAGTCGGTTTCTCTTCCGAGCTCGAGATTCTCATCGCGACCTATGTCTCCCATCCCAGACGACGTCCTTGCATGGACTATGGAACCAGAATACGATGACCCGTGGTCAGACGCAGGCTCAGACACGGAAGCAAGACTGAACGAATCGGTCGTGGTCCCTCCATCCGAAAATGGATGGACTAGCACCGGCAGCACAAGGAGTTGGCAGAGCGTGGATGCCTCGGGGTCCGGTAATCAGCACTTGAATCAATGGGATTAGCGGTGGATCCTATAGACACTCTTTTCATAGTTGTTTGCTTATTATTTCCTTATTTCCAGTTCTCTCTACGATCCTTGACTTATTTTTACACTTTATACAACAAAAAACACAAGAATGTATTCCTTGGTTTGGTGCATGTGCCCGCGCGATGTTGCCCTCGAAGTGCCTGAAGAAGATACTCTCCGTTTCACTTCGTGCCAAAGATAGTTGCGAAGGTTGTTCCTTGGAAGCTGTCGAAAATCAACATCGACACCGCCGACAGAGCAATCCAGTTGTGGTGAACACCTACCCGATATAAGCATTTCCGGGATCTTGGAATACAATATAACCACGATCGCTTGGAAGGCCTAACTTCTTGCCCAGCCACTCCGAGATTGTCTTGCTATATTTCTCGTTCTTTTCAGGATTAAGGTTGCCCAAGCTAACCTGATAACGTCGTGTCAATCTCTAAACACCTCTTCCCGATGCGCTGCACGAGGGAGCGTACGATTTTCAGAGTAAAAGCTGGATCAAAGGTACCCGCAAAGGTGATCGTCTCGTTGTAATGGTACTGGACTGTGATGTAGCTCTCCGGCTTGCCGAGGACTTCGGCACCGAACTGAAAGGCATCTTAGTATCACAGATAAATGGTACCCGCACCGAAAGAAACGCGCCTTCGAGAACTCAAGGGCAAAGGCCTTGGGGTCAGCAATCTATAGTCAGTTTCAAAAATTACCAATGATCAGCGCCTGCACAAGCTTCGGTTCGGATATAGAAGCAATCTGAAACCCACCTTGACGTTTGTCACAAGCTCAAGTGACGGCATTCTGAATAGTTTTCCAAGTAGTTCTGTTGGGTGGACTGATGGACTTTGGGATGGGTGAGATAGTGGTAGCTGTGAATAGGAGGAAAGTATGCGTCATTATATCTGGACACGACTTCATTTGTCCCAACTCTCCACTATGGGAACTAGGATCAGGATAGCACGTCGCACCTGACGAGGATTAGTCAGATGCAGCCTCTTGACCAGTCCTCCATGAGAACGAGTAAGAGCACTAGGAAGTGTAAAGAATCACATGAAGGCATCGGCTTCCAGATTAGATATGAGAACAGACAGCGGGAAACCGTGTTGGTCAGTATGCATTAAAATAAATGGATGTACATCCTCGCAAAAAGAAGGGATATACACATTGTCATCCTCTACTCAGCATTGAAAGGGGGGTTCTCTTGTTTCCTGCCCTTCAAAGGCCAAAACTCCTCCATCGTGGAAGCATTCCATACCCGACCACCACGTGCCACGTACGCCAGTTCCCTCGTCTGGCTGATGTCATCGTTCAAAAGATCGACTCCGGGCGGATAGATGAGGTAGTCTGCCAATTTTCCACCAGACAGTGAGCCCAAAGAAGAAGACATTCCGAGTGTTTGGGCTCCAGAAGAAGTAGCGGCACGGATAACCTGGTTCTACATAAGCTAGGCATTTAGAATGGTGTAGAAGGATGAAATCACCTCGTAGTTGCTTAGTCCTCCTTGCTTAGCGAACCACATCTCAGCATGATAGTTGAGCCCGAGAGGGGGTTCACCATGCGCGCCGATATGCGTCAGGAGGCCGTTCTCGACCATCTTTGCTACTGACCGCGAAGTATTGAACAAAGCATATGCTAGACGCAGACGGGCGTGAGCAGGCTGGGTTTAAGGTCGTAATGAGTTCTCACATTCGATTGGCCGGGCTGTCGATTCTGAGAGGCCTTCTAGGATATCATGTCTTGTGAACTTCCGCAGCCTGCATAAAGGTTAGTTATTTAAGTCAGAGAATGGAGCGAAGCGACTACTTGGGGTCATTCGGTACATCTTCAGTAGCCCACACAAACTGCTCGCCGAAAGCTCCACCATAGTTCACGATGTGTGTCGGAGTGGAACCCGTTCCGCTCAAGGCATAGAGTGTAAGAACATCATCGTACAATGCAGGCACAGGAATCGCATGCTCGATCGTAGTCATTCCTGGCGATCAAGATGAGGCTCGACATCATTGTCAAGGGACTCCAACTCACCGTCGACGATATATGTCAAATCCCAATCGTAGTTCATGCCACCCTCCGGGAAGCAAAGCATGGACAAGTTAGTAGCAGCAAGCAAAAGTCTCTGTCTCGAAGCACTGCATAACCCGTCAACTGGCATTTTCGAGGCCTACTTCAACCTCTAGCGACTCACCGAGAAGGAATGTTGTAGTTTTTGTAGGATATACTTGCAGGTCCACCTTCGGCCTTGATCCTCAACAACGCCGAGTTTGCTTCATCCTGATTAACGATGGGCTGATGGAGGGGGTACTCTCCGGCTCCGTAGATAACGTCTCCGACGGTGTATATACGAGGTCCGATAAGTTGCCCGCGTTCGATGCGAGTTCGTTCAACGAACCCGTCAACGTTGCTTGCACTAGGGCTTAGTGCGAGGGTTAGAAATAATGCGGGAGGCAGGTGCATGCATGCTCACTTGTGCAAAGTGGTAACACCATAGGCGAGGAAGGTCTCCATTTCCCAAGATTTGGCGGGGTATCTGACGTTGAAGCCATCCCAGTGGGCATGAAGGTCGATGAATCCAGGAATAATATATCCTTGGAGAAAACAAAGTCAGCCGGAGTCACCGGAATAAGAGTGGTGGAAGAACCCACCCCTTTGGGCATCAATTGTCTGTGCGTGAACTGGAACACGAATATCTGAAGCGGGCCCAACAGATTCTATGACACCACCTCTGGTAATGAGAACACCATCCTCGACAAGATCATTCTGAGGGTTGCCGGTAGCCATTGTGAGGATTGTGGCATTGGTGATCACCAAAACATCTGAGTCATCCCGGAGACCGAGCCACTCTTTGTGAACGCCCTTTAGCAACGCTGCCTCTTGTCTGAGGCGAGCGATGTCGGTGAGATGCTCGATAAAGACTTCCTGATAATCCACCAGTTTATTCACACAGGAGATACCGAAATTCAGACGATCCTCTTCGACCTCTGAAGAGCACGTCTTCAGCTTGGACACCTCCAAGGAATGCAAGAAAGGTCCTAATTTTCAACCAGTCAAATTTGCCTAACGGCCTGCTTGTGGATGAGGTACGCACCAAGCAGCCAGAACACTTTCTTCCCGTCCCGGCTCCATGTGACGTCATGTCCACCATCCAAGCTCAGCCTCGCCAACCCCTTGGTTGCATTCGCGGGTTTCGACCAAACACCCTCGCCACCCTTGATGGCATCTCCAGGTGCAATATACACGTGGAAAAAGTCGACAAAGGAAATGTACTCCGGGATACCTTGCTTGTTTGCGGGCGACACTGTCAGCTCAGCTGACATACGTCCAGAAGCGATCGTCTTCCGTTCATAATCTCCGCTCTCGCTGGGACCCTTCTGTAAGTCGATAGTGAAAGCCGTCTGGGGACTTTGGACGAGGAGTTTATTAGCGCCCTCGATGAATTTCATGTTGACGCGGTCGTCGGGATCAATATTAGATGGAATGAATCGGAGGTTTCGAACAGCGATCTTCTCCCCATCTTCCGAAGGCAATTTGATATCGGCGACGTAAAGCCCAGGGTTCGCGGTGGCAACAACACCACCTGTAAGTGTATCGCCCGATGTCTTAACGAATGCCAGCTTCCGCGATGATCCTGGACATTCACAGACGACAGGTGAGAAGTATCTTCCCAATGGAAGGCCCTCAAATTCGTGTATGGCACCAGTATCCAGGTTGGCAAGTTCAAATGACGTGAAGTGGGTATCAGACCAACGGGCAAGGAGAATCAACTCTTTCCTCCGATACACGAAATTGGGTGAGTAGTACGATGCACTTTTGTCTGCCACAGGAATTTGACGTGTCTGCTTGGATTGGACGTCATGGATGTATGTCAATCCAGCACCTTCGAATACAACACGCCCTCCATCTTCATCTACACGAAGGTTTTTGAGGGAACGGACACGTTGCGTTTTTGCAGTTTCTTGAGCAAGGATATCGGCACCTCCACGAAGAGTCTTGGCGATGCTCTTCTCGATATGCGCAGTGAAGGGTATTAGTGAAGGTGGTTGGTCAGCGGCGATCTTTTCCCCTTGGTCGTTAATCTTGAGAGGAACACGGTAGATCTGACCAGCTGCCCAAATGATAACCGCATCGTCCGACGGAGTAAAGGCGAAGGAAGGGTATGTACCCATCGATGCGGATATAGTAGTTAAGTCGTAAGTGAGGCCGTGCCAGACGTGGTGTAGGGTGCCGGACTGAAGATCCCTGCAGATACCGGTCAGAAACGTTCCATGGAGGAAGGAAGGCCGCACTTAAGCACCAGTGCTTCTTTGTCCCGAACGCGACGAACGAATGCCAGTGTGCGCCCATCACGCGAGAGTTCTGGTCTACTTGCACCGCCTGGGTACGCATTCACCAGGGTCTCAGTCTTGCCCGTCGTCAGGTTCTTCTGGAAGATGGAGTATATGCCACTGTGGACATCTGAACACATGAGCATCAGCATGCAGAGAAATAAAGGTATGCCAGGTTATATAGGCATACCTTTGCTGTATGTGAAGGTGTTGGCATCGCGAACATTCTTCGAGAAGATAATGGCGTCCTCTCCAAGATAAACGAACTGCTCTGGCCCAATTTGTTGCTCCCCATAGTCATCAACAGTCCAACCAGGCGGCAGAGTACGACCAAGAACACGAGAGCCGCTACCAGCTGCAATTGGTTCCTGATGGTGGTGTAGGTCCTTCAAAGCTGGGACCTCATACTCCCAGCCTTCGCCGGCTCCTAATGAGCGGGCAGATGTATACCACTTTGTAGCAATGACCTTGGTCCCAGACGGGTGGAATCTGGCGTCAGATACCCATCTGTAAGTTTCGTTTGTGACCCTTTGGGCTACAGTCGGGGTCACGAGTTTAGTGCAACACAGAAGGTGTTGAAGAGAGTGAGTGTACCTCCTGCTCGGCCTTCCCGAATCAACCGATTGTACTTCCTTTCCCTCGTCTCAGAAACACCCTTCCTCACCAACTCCTCTTCTTCCGTCTTGGCGCGTAAAACAAACTTAAGTTTCTCATTCTCCGGATTAGTAGCGCGTATATCCATGGCATCACATCCCTTCCATTTTGCCACCCAAATATTCTCAACTCCCAATTCAGCGTCGCTCCTAAACACGAACCGGTCACCCTCTGGAGAGAAGTGGGGGTCCGAGTCGTGAGGGACACCCAAAATCACAGGACGCGCTCTTATTCTCTCGTCGTGAGCTTGGGACCGCAACGCCTCGGTCCCAGGAAGACAATAGATATCGCCGACCATGTCGAAGATGATATCACCGGAAACCGGGTGTACATCCAGTCTGAGCCATGTTCCCTCTGTAACGTCGTATTCCAACGACCGTGGGTATGGGTAGTCTGTCGAGATATCCCAAGGCGTTTGCTCTCGGATAGGCCAGATATTATCCTGCCATTCTGGAGCTGGGTCAGCTTGTGACATAGGCCTTATGTGTGTGTTCCGAACAAGCGACCAGGGCGTAGGGAAGACTGTGGAAAGTGTCACTGCTACAGAGACAAGAGCGAGATACGAGACAAGCTGCAAACGGGACCTATTCTTTCTTGACGGTTTGGTGTAGCCGGGTAACAGGAGAGCTGCACCATCCTCGTATCCCGACTTCGAGGACATAATGGCACGAGGTTGGAGTATGCTTCTCGAGCGGAATCGTTCCACGATCACCCATTCCAACCTCTGAAATGCTTATTCCGAGCTTTTCCCGCCATTCCTGATATGTACATGCGTTGCATTTCGGATCTGATGGCAACTACGTATCTCAACGAAACTGTTCCTGGCTCAAAACAACACCCGCGAGAACTAAGGTTGGAGCAAATCCAGTTCATGAAAAAAGTGAGACTTCAGGGGCCTAAAGTGTCCATATTTAGAATCTATGGAGAACGAACACAGGGATAACATACCGGCCCTCTCGTCTCGAAAGCCAACCAATCTCCAGTACCCGTTGGTAGGAGGCCCATTTGCTGACACTTCCATAGCCCTATCGCCAATCCCACAAGATGGAAGAGGAGAAACACAGCTTTCTGAAGGAACAGCGTCGTGAATGCTTTGGGATCTTTCCCTTCAGGCGCATACTGGGCAAAAGCTTGGAAGAGAGAATTGGACAAAATGCTTTTTGAGGATGCAGATGCGTACGCACTGTTGTTAACCTTAAAGAAGTTCACAAACGGACTCCATAGAAGCATCACTATTACACCCATACTGAATATCTGCACTTGTGACCCGGACATGTATAGCATGATGAGGTTCATAGGTATTTGCTTTGCAGGCTGTGTAGCGACACCCCATGCTCTCGAAGCCTTCAGCGAATCAAGTGACTTCGTAACAACGCCTTCAGTCTTGTTTTTTGACTGGAAATCACAGTAAGTCCCGACAGCGTGTCCTCTGGAAACAAACGACCCACAGAAGTATTCCATTGCTTGGTAAATCCTGGGGGTGGCGGCAAATGCCTCCACCTGAGAATGTGTCAGCTTCCTGAGTGCTTAATGTGAGTTAAATTACTTACTTTGATGAGCCTTCCAAAGTTGAGTAGTCTAGAGTTGTGGTGGACATTGTACTGGTATTGGTGGGAGACGTTAGCGGTGGAATTCCAGCCAGATCACGTGAAAGTATGTTCCATGGATAAGCTAGAACCCGCGAATGTTGACTCTTCAGAAATGTTCAAGTTTCTCACCCTGAGCAGTGGTAATATACTGTCTTCCTATCTGTTCAGTTTACGAAGAAAGCAACGAATTCATACAACAGAATCTAGACAACGATTACATCAAGTAGCTGGTATTTATCGACTAAGCGGGAGGTTGAGTAGGAGGGAAAGGTGAACCAAATCCTGGAGGCGGCGGGGGTGGTGGTGCATAACCACCATAAACGGGCATACCCGGCGGAGGCGGAGGAGGCACGCCAGGCATACCCATTATAGGCGGAGCCATGCCCATCTGTACTGGCGGCACGACAGTTTGTTGTGGTGTGAAACCAGGCGGCGGCGGAGGTTGTGCAAGTGCACCAGCAAATTGCCCTTGATATGGTCCCTGGAAACCTGGCATGGGTGGTCGGGCACCGAAAGCCATGGGGGCGGGAGGCGGTCTAGCAGCAACTGGAAGTGCATTGTTCTTACGGGCTTGAGCTGCGAGAAGACGCTCAGCTGATGTACCATGGCGTTCGCCCTTGCCGTCCTTTTTGAAAGCGTATTGCACTGTGATGGGTTTATTCATGAGGAATTGACCATTCATGGATTCAATCGCAGCATCGGAAGATTCGAAGTCGGTGTATGAGACGAACCCGTAGCCCTTGGATATTCCGGTAGAGGGGTCTCGAGCAATCTAACCGAAGAGGGGAGGCTTCAGTAAATCAAGAGCAGAGAACAAACACCAGAACTTGCCTTCGCCGTCGTCGCCATCATGCCAAAGGCACTAAACGTATCATATAGCAGTCTCTCATCCACATTCTCGTCCAGGTTTCCAATGAACAAGTTTGCGCCAACGTCAAGCTGCTTTTTGTCCGAAGATGCCTGCAAAAAGAAGGCGCAACTTCAGTACCGAAGCCCAGAATAGTATAGGGATGTTCCACAAGAGGAATTTCGGTCTTCGCCTTGCGAGGGGGTTATGTGAAATCTGCAACGAACCTTGTTAACCCGGATGGGCTTGCCCCATAGTTTAATTTGATTCATGATCTTACATGCGTATTCTGCGTCCTCCTCCGTCAAGAATTCACAGAATCCGTAACCTTGATGCGCCATTGAGATACGATCCTTTGGTAGATGCACGTTAACTATGTGGTGCAAAAACACATAAGTTTCGGTTCACCTCAGACATGAAGATAAAACACTCACCGACAGGTCCTGCCTGGAGCATTAGTTCCCAAATGAGCGCATCCGTACACCTTTCGTCGAGGTTACCCTGAAAATCAGGAGAAAATGTTAGTGTGATACCTATGTCTGAGTGATACACATACGAGGTAGACGGTAGCCTCCTGGTTTCTGTCATCTTGGGGGCGCGACATTACTGAGTACTGCCAAGGAAACAGCTAAAAGAACTTAGTGATGACGAACAGAGGCGATAATTGTATGTATTTGGCTATGCTTACCTCCGAAGTTTCTGGCAAAGTCACACACTTGATCCACCTACAGCTTATTTCTCGTCACCAGCACCATTGAAGTAAATGAACCTTGCATGCCCGCGCTTAACATGGACCTTCACACAACGGTCATCTGGGCAAAAATATCCGATTGAGCCGGACGCATGGTTAGGTTCAGAGGCTACAGGACCGACAACCTATTCGAAAGGAGCAATTCAATATCTGTTTCTCCGCTCGGAGCCAAAGCTCCATGGCCAGCAGTATCTCAACCCCTTCGATATGGTCAGCAGCACCACTGAGATATAAAACCTGTGCCAAGGCAGCATGGATCCTCATAAATCCAGGGTCGGGTGGGTCGATCGGGCTTCCAGTTTCATCGACAGTCGCAAATTCGACATCTATCAAATCAGTTAGGAACGATAGCTGGAGGACTTTCACTTCATTACCGGTTATTCAGGTACTATGAAGGGCCCGACTCCCAGAACCCAAACCCAAATGGCGTTGGAATATTTACACCATGTAGATTATTTCTTGGGTCCAAAGTAGTCTGGCTTGACCGACTTGAAACTCGTTGTACTTCAAGCCATTTCATCGTTATCTCTAAATTTGAACCTTGGGTTTTCACTAGCCTAGCATTTTCGTTCGCATTTGCCTTCACCTCATTTCTGTATTCTCTACTCTCCGCGTGAACGAACTCGTTAAGTTGCTCCAGCGGCTGGACCATGATCGGAATAAAAATAGATGAACACGACAAGGTGGTCAGGAATTCCATGCCTCCTGTATTTTCCTTGAAAGAAAATGAGCGCGATTTGTGCTGACCATGTGGTCTGGAGAAAATTTGAACTTAGTAAGCGTAACTAGAGCTTCCGGCAGTCAATTCGGGGACAAAAAGCTCCTATTTCGACTGGCCACCCTACAGCCTAGCAACGCTTTTCTTCAGGAGTCATGAACACGCTGAATACTCAGCAAGAAGCCAGACCACCAGTCAATAATCCCCAGCTTTCACTCCATGCTCCACATACCTAACTAGGACCACGCGGTCAGCATGCTGTGGGGAATTGCCTCCTGGTGAAGGTTCGTTGGCGATCATTTTTACTCTCAGACACCTCGGCAGCTATACATATGAGTGTAAATTCCTGGACGCGGTGTGCTTGCTGCGTTCATTGAACTAAAAATAGGTATGTTTGTCATCTATACATTGTCAAGTAGGGCGCATGCAATATTCTCACATAGATAGCAGGTGCATATCTATGCATAACTTCAAGGCGGTGTCAACAAATGAACAGCCGAGGAAACCACTACGCCTCGCCTTCGGGGCTCTCTAGGAAATTTGCCATTACCCGAATACCGAGCATTCTTGCGGTTGAACAGTTGAAAAGGGAGTGCCTTGACAATGGTCTCTTCCACCAGACCCAAGAATTAATGATGAACCATGCCGTATCCAGCCCTTGTTCAGGTTGGTCACGGCATCTCAAATTTTACGACATCATCACCCAGCCTCGGGGTCATCGAACCGTAGGATATAAAAATCAGGAGAGATATAGCACGCAAACAACTGCCCCCTCAAGTCGGTCGCCACTGGCCTTCTCCGCACTCCTCCACTGTTATTCATTGTACCAAAAGCTTCTCTTCTTTCACGCGTTGTAACTTGGCCTAGACTTTCATCATGCAATTCACATCCTCCTTCACTTTCTTCTTCACCCTTTTGGTGCTGGGCCTCGCAGTCTTCGCCGCACCAATCCCAACACCCAAGTCTGAAGACAGAAGCGTGTTCAACCTCTCTGGACGCGTTGTTGACAAACGCGTTGGCCGCGCACTCAAGCATTTCAAACCTAAGCGTCCTACCCCCGTCATCGTTGCTGCTCGTTATGGATATGACCAAGACACTAAAGAGGACAAGGGTGGAGATGAGGAACGGGGACCCTCAAGGACAAAGAAATCTAACGATGGCGAGGGTAAGGACGGTTCTAATCCGGGGGACGGGGACAAGTCACCTAAATATCCCAAGCCTTCGAGGTAACGTTCCATTCCTCTCAAAATAAATGTTAATGACGTCGAAATACAGCTGGCCCAAACCGCATGGATACGACTCAAGCTACTAATCAAATCCTGTGAAAGTTTGAAGCTTGAAGGCGGTCTGGTACTGCCCTTGTCATGGACTTGGACAATGACATACACGGCGTTCACGATTTTATGACACACACTTTGATTTGCCTGACATAGACTTCCCTTTGCGGATACCATGATATTTTATGATTTACATTTTCGAGCAAGTAGTTTCGCCCGGTGTTTACGTTGGTTTTTATACTTTTGCATCCCATAGATTCTTTTTGTCTGCTTCTTATAGACATCCATCCATTCTTCGTCTCCTACTCTCCATTCTGATGGCGCACTTCCTCCGTTCCACCGTTTACCAAATCCCGTCATCCCTGGTCAGCTCCAGCGATTTGCGCTTAACTCGCCTAAGGACAACAGTGGCTGTTTGTTTTCCGGTCTCTACAGTCCAGATTGGTTTATCCGATTGAAACCCACAACGGAGAAAGTCCGGAGACAAGCAATCACCATCAGATCCCTCAGACTCTTTTAATTACCATTTAGACTGGTATTACAGGATGCATCACCAAGCGACAACACCTATCACAATCGCAGGCGAGTATCAAATTATGCCACTGGTCTGCGTACATACCGTCTAATACTACGAATGAACATATACTCACAAAGTCCATACCGATCCCTCCAGTAAATCTATAACAGAGGCCTTAAATAATCTCCACAAGTAATCCAAAAAAGCAAGCAAATTAAAATGATTTAAGTATGCTAGGTAGGTGCCTCGCAACTTCCGTTTCTTCTACACCTCGGTAACATAGAAGCGTAGTCAAGGCGAACCTTTCCCACAAATGAACCAAATAGCTAGAAATGGCAAGGCAATTGTGGGAGCAAATGTCCCCAACTTAGCGATACCTATTGAACAGCTTTGCCAAACAATTCAAACACGTGATTTAGAAAAGAGACGTCTGGGTTAACTGTTAGAACGGATAATGAGACCAGTAGGAAAGGAATAAGAAAATTGGATGGGAACAAAGGGCACGAGAAGAAGAGAAATATAAGGCAATGACGGATATATGACCAGATTGGGATGGCGTGACTTTGGGTCGTAAGAATAAGCGTAAGGAAGTAGGTAAACGGGGCGAAGTCCTATCATCAATGAAACGACCCGAATACTTAGAGGATTCGACACTTCTTCTTGCCGCCTCTTACGATAGGGGGCTCGAGTGCGGCAACGATAGCCTTTGGAACATTATCTCAGGACCCAAGGTGAAAGGCGAGGGCGGACGCACGTACCTCATCGAAAACATTCTTCAAGCCCTTCTGTGTTAATGCCGAACATTCTACATACTTGACCGCCCCAAGTTCCCTAGCAAGTCGCTCCCCCTGTTCTGGGGAGACGGGCCTCTGTTTCTGCCTTGCGAGTTTCTCTATTACTTGAGCGTCATCTCTCAAATCGATCTGTGTGCCCACAATAAGGCAGGGGACACCAGGACAATGATGGTGGACTTCGGGGAACCATTTTTCCTTGACGTTTTCGAATGAGGCGGGAGATGTAACACTGAAGCAGACCAAAAAGACATCGGTCTGGGGGTACGATAGAGGACGGAGTCGGTCGTAATCCTCCTGACCTATTGGGCGCATTTAAGGGATTAATGAGGGCATTTCGCGTAAAAGCATAAAGAGCATACCAGCGGTATCAAACAAACCCAGCGTGTAGGGATCCTCACCAATCATGACCGTGACCGCATAGTTGTCAAAGACCTAGACAACGGGTCATCTATGATTCAGGTGTGGCGGAAGGGTATCTGGAACATACTGTCGGGACATATTCACTCGGGAACTTGTTGGTGGTATACGAGATCAAGAGACAAGTCTGCGGGGACCAAATTAGCTCGGAGAAATAGGAAAAGCGAGAATAGAGCCAAGGAAGTAATGCAGACCTTTCCGACGGCACCGTCACCGACAACCACGCATTTGATCGTCTGCATTTTGTACAGGGGTTACAGAAACGGAGACGGGAACGTTGTTCTAGATAACTAAGGAGAGGAAAAAAATAAGTAATGGCCTGATGAAGAGTTGTCCTGAGACGGGGCCAATCGCCTTGTGGCAGCCTGCAGGCGGCAAGAGAAATGGAGAAGTTGTAGGGAAGCCTCGTGGTGATGAAAACGGGAGTCGAAGGGTCGGGGGAGGCAGGTGGCAAACAAACTCACGGAGGCTGGGCGGAAGTAGTGGGCAGGAGGGTGGGGCTAATCACGCGAAGCGGGGGAAGAGGAGCGTATAAGGAGGGCGGGGACTGTGAGATGGTGGTGTGAGGAGGATTTGATAGGGAATAGAGGAGAGACGTACGTGTGTCTAAGGGCAGAGAGCTGGCGTTGACTGTCGTTGACGGTCTGGAGGTGCGTTGCAACCGTCCTGATCAAACCAAAGCTTGCCTGTGCCACGGAGACAAACACTTACAAACCATCTCACCCCTGCTGCTTATCTAAGCGACCCTCCCCACCCCTTCCATCCTGTTTCATCTTCACTCCGTGTGAGGCATGGTACCCGTCTGTAGCGGAGAGCATCTGGTGGTCGGTGACTATCCACCTTATTTTTATGGTTGATCCACATCAGCCACATTCAGCCAGGAACACTCGCTCAGCCCTTTGAAGTGACGCTTCATCTACGCTCGTACTAGCATTACTAGCGGAAATTGTAAAGCACGTTTTACCTCTCAGGGCCGTGAAGATCCTACCATACCATATCATTGACCAGAGCCCTCAAAGACGCCGCTGTCTACTCACGTCGCTGATAGATCCGTGATACACATACTTAGTATATCACCATCAAGTAATGAACTTACTGCTCCTCAGGCAATCTCTCCGGCACCTCCGGAACGCCATCACTCCAACGAATGCCACATCTACTCGCAACTTCAATAGAAATCTGTCTCACACCCTTCACTTCATCAAGCGTCGCTCCTCTCCTTCTCGCCCCATCTAGATGCCACAAAAGTTGGTGAATACCCCTATTGGAATGCGATGTTCATCACTCCACAGACTCCTCAACAAAGTCAAAGCCCATACCTTTGAGTTTTCTTCTCCCGCAGTTCATCAGGCATAACCTCGTGCAGCACTTTTAAGCCGTTGAAAGCCTATTTAATCCCAATGTCATATAGCCAGCCATTCAGCCAGCCATTCTTTATGATATCCACTAGTCAATCCGGACTTAGACAGCGCCTCTCTAAACTTGCGTGCAAGTAGGAACTGCTCAGATTCCACACCCTTACTTGTCTTGAGCTCCTGTAATGCATACTGAAAGACCTTGGGGACAGCCTCCCCCTTATTAGTCGCACTATATGCGACAGCTGCGATGTGCCATGGGTTCTGCAAGGCTGTATCACACACAAGGTCAGCGCCAATCAGTATACATTCAAGGGGATAGATGTCACAGATTTACCACCCTCCCCCCTTCTCCCCGAAGACCTTCCCAGTGGATAAAGCGACTTGAGATGCAAGAGAAAACCTATGGGTGCGAGTGGAGTCATATCGTGTGTTGTGAACCATCTTGGAGCCTGCCTGCAGTCTTTGTGTGGTCTCTGCGGGATCTTTCTACAGGGGATCAAAAAATTTGTTCACAGAACATTTTTCCATGTCTAGAAGTAGCGATATTGTTATTCCAATGTGGGAAAGATATAATGCGGGAAACTCGGTGCATCAGACCATATGAAAGGGATATGGAAATGAATTGAGGAACATGCAACTGGGTGTACAAAGTGTTGTATTGCAGTAGGATATGCTCAATTGTAGCCATATGAGATAGTCAATATGTAACACTGAGTGGTGCAGTGGTTCATTGTGATGACAATATGATAGCAGCATGAGTGCACACAAGAGCACTTCATACACAGTGGTTATTCTAACGTTAGTATCTAACAAGTGTATCTGATACTTGCAACTTGGAGAGCTGAGTAGTACAAAGTACTTGGAGTAGAAGGCTTGGATTTATTGAGTGATTGTATGTTGAACCAGCAGCCTAAAGGTGCAGTGGTGAAGGATGAATCACTTACTTGTAAAAGCAGTTGAGGTTTGCTAGAAAGCTTGCTTAGATGGTAGTAGTTGAAGAACAAGAGATGGATTGCATATTTGAGTATCTACAAGGTCCTTATATACTACTACAGAGGTGGCTGAGCATATACAAGTACATACAATGCATAAGAGACAACAAGAAAGTACAACATAATTGTTGGAGTAATGACTTGACAATGAAGACAAATACTATTATAAATGAAATAATAATAAATCATAATTCACATGGAGCTTGCACAGCATCATGTGCTATGTATATTTCCAACACTCCTCCATGCTGAAAAGCAAGTAGAATTATGCTTGAAGTATTATTCACTGAGCAAAGAATTCCATGCCTAACATGGCTTGGCAATGCTGAAACTTAGTTGTGTCAAGATTTTTGGTGAAGATATCAGCTGGATTCTTCAAACCATCAATCCAGAACAACTTGATCTTTTTATCTTCAACATATTGATGGATAATGTGATATTTTATGTCAATATGTTTTTAGCATTTTTCTTGAACAGGGTTGGAAGCCCAAAAGACAGATCCCTGATTATCACCTATTAGGTGTGGGACTGGGCACTTCAATCCTATTTCCATTAATAATTGATGCATCCAAACAAGTTGCTTGGAGCAATCAGAAATTGCCATGTATTTGGCCTTAGTAGAAGAGGCAGCTATTGTCTTCTGGCATCTACTGAGCCAGGATACTGGTCCAGCTGCAAGTGTGACATAATTGCCAGTGACAGATTTGTGGCTTTGAGGGTCTTGAGCCCAATCAGAATTGGAGTAGGCAGTGATAGCCTCATTTGACAATCCATCAAATACTATTCTATACTTGCAAGTTGCAAGGAGGCAACGAAGGACATATAGTCCTGCCTCATAGTATACAGGTGCAGGGTTAGCACACTGTTGGCTCAACTTAACAACTGTGTAAGCAATGTCTGGTCAGGAACCAATCATCAGATACATCAAAGACCCTACAAGTTGTTGGTATTTTTGGCAGAACACAGGATTGACAGGCTCTGAATTAGGAAGGAAGTTAAACCTGGAAGGAAGTGGAGTTTTTGTCGGTTTTCTGACAACATTAAACTTTGCTAAGACCTTATCAAGGTAATTGACTTGGTCTAGGAAAATTTTCCTATTCTTCCTATCATGGGTAATTCACATACCCAAGAATTCTTTACATTCTCCAAGGTTGTAACATTCCCATTTAGCCATAAAGTGCTTCTTCAATTTCTTGAAGAGCAGCATGCATTTTCCTACCAAAGTGACATCATCTACATAGACAAGTGCTATAATTAATTGCCCTGTTTTTGGGCATTTATAATAATAAACACCAGCATCACTTTCACAGCACTTAAAGCCTAGTTCCTTCATAGATGCAGTCAGCTTGCACCACCAGGCCAAGCCAGCTTGTTTCAAGCTGTAAAGAGCTTGGTGTAATCTCCACACTTTGTTTTCTTTACCTTTCAGGCAGAAGCCTTCAGGTTGCTCCATATAGATTTCTTCATCCAGTTTACTGTAAAGATAGGCTGTTTTCACATCTATACTGTCTATTTCAAAGTCCTCAAGTACTGCAACACCAAGTATAAAACATGCTGTTTCATAACAGATTATGGGAGAAAATAACTCCTCAAAGTCTATTTCTTCAATCTGAGAGAAACCTTTTGTCACAAGTCAAGCATGTTTCTGGCCATCAGACTTTGTGTTAAATACCCATCTATTTTTGATTGTTCTTCTACCTTTTGGGAGATTGACCAATTCATAAACTCCACATTTCCTTAATGCTTGGAGTTCCTCTAGGCATGCATCAAGCCAGGCCTTCCTATTGAAGGAATTCATATTGCTCAGATCTCTGAATTGGACTGGTGTTTTTGGCTTTTCAACAGCTTTGGCCATAAGAAACTCAAGGAATTCCAGTCCCCCCTCATGGACAAGACATTGGATATCTTCCATAGGTTCTCCTAGATTCAATTCAGGTTCCAATTTGTGCTGTAGTTCTTGTTGTGGTTTGGCTTGCTATGGTTGAACCTTGGGGTTGACTGGTGGCTGTGCTCTTCCAGGATTCCATTGGGGGCACCTTTCCCATTCCATGACTTGATGCTCATGCCAAGGCATTCTATACCTTAGGTGTTCTTCCAGCAGTCCTCCTCCTGGTTGAGGATGATGTACTGCATCATGTTCACATGGATGGTGATTTTGCCAATCTATGGCTTGAAGCCTATCCAGGAGATCATCAAAATTGTTCTTGAGATCATTGACTGGATTAGATCAATCACCATACACATTGTCAGGTCTTAATAGTGGTCTCTGTTCTCTACCTGATCTCCTTGGTTCACTCAGTCCAGGCTGACTTGGCCTGGGTTGCGGATCACAAGATTGTTCTTGTGGTGGAACAGGAGGTGCCTTTGGGAAAGGCACTCTTGATGGAGTTTGTGGCCTTGATGGCACAGAACTTGGAATGGAGGGCAATCTAGCCCTTGGTGGAGTAGGTAGGAGTAGTTTACTATATGGGAAACCACTAAAACCAAATGGAGTGGAAGTGGAGGGTGGATCTGCATCTCCAGGTTTATTGTCATCATTGTCATCTTCATTTGCTGATGGCCCTCACTGAGGATATCCTCTCAGGTCACTTTTTGGACATTTCAGGAAATATGATTCCTCAAAAATAGCTGTAGGGGAAACAAATACAGCATTATTTTTAGTATGCCAAATAAAAACATAGTTCTCCTCAGAAGTGTAACCAACAAAAAGCATTAACTTGGAACAAGGCTCTAATTTATTGTTATGTTTTTCTTCTGGAATAAAAACATATGCTCCACAGCCAAATACCCAGAGTTTGGAAATATCTGGTTTTTTCCCATGCCATAACTCATATAGCATTTTCCATCCAATCTGCCATATTAGCATGTGATTATAGACATGCACAGCTGTTTGAATCGCAAATTCCCAATATGACTTGGAAATACATGCTGTAACAAACATTGCTCTCATTTTATCAAGCAATGTGCAATTCAATCTCTCAGCATGACCATTCTGTTGGTGTGCATAAGGTGCAGCAGTTTCATGGATGATCCCCTTTTCTTTGAAGAAATCTTTCATTTCTTGTGATACATATTCACCACCATTGTCAGTTCTGAAATGCTTCACTTTAGCCTCATGTTGGGTGCTAATTAAAGCAACAAAGTCCTTCAGGGCTTTTAGTGTGTGCGATTTTGATTGCAGTAATGCAATCATAGCAGTTGATGAGTAGTCATCAAGAAATGTCATTGCCCACTTGTATTTGTGGTACAATAAAGCTGGGAACTTGAGAAGATCTGAATGGATCAATTCTCCGATTTTAGTTGCCTGATGGGGATTCTCAGAGAAGGTCTTCTGGTGCTGTTTACCAAAGGTGCAACCAGGACACTTATGTTTCTTCTGAGAGAAAACAATTTTTAATGGCTTATGAGATGATTCAGGAACCTTTTTTAAGGCGTCATCCAAAATATGTCCAAATCTCTGGTGCCAGATCTCATATGATGGATCATGGACCATACAGTTCACTTGTCCGGTATTTTTGATGATCCAGCAGAACACATAATGGAGATTAGGAGTGGATCCTTGTCAGTGTTTGGCCGACAGGATAGGTGATCCCAATGGCTTGCAGAGGGTTGTATTATTGTGAGAAGCTGTTAATGTTGCACCATTTTGCAGGAAGGTATTAGTTGACAAAATACAGCCCCCCATGCCCTTACAGTAAAACACTGGGGTGATTGTTGAAGTCCTTGTAAAGACTTCACTAGTTTGATGGTCTACAACCTCATGCTCAAACATGACAGTTCCACAAGCAGTAATTAGAAGGACTTTTCCTGCTTCAGCAGTTCTGACAGTTCCAAAGTTTCCTTTCTCAAACTTGACAAAGTCATCTAAGTCACATGTGAAGTGACATGACACTCCAGAGTTGAGAAGCCACTCAGTCATATACTTATTATTATTTTTTGCAGGCTGTATCATGCATGCCTTATGTGATGACTCATACTCAAGAAAAGAAGAAGTAATCATATTTATATATTTATTACAAGTCCAATCTACATGTACAGGGTTGGCAATCCAGGACTGTATTTTATTAATAACTTTACTTCTTGAGTTTAATTGAACATACCTTGGGTATGGAGATCCAAGTGAGATCTCATCATCATCTTTCTCCTTTGTTTCAAAGTATTCAGTGATTGCCACATCAATGGGATCAACTTCCATTGCTTTCTCTATCTCCTTTCCCTTCTGCTCCCAGACCCTCTTCTTAGCTGATTCGAATCTGCCTAATAAGGCAGGCTTGGGGTATGGGGCAGGTCTCAGGCAAGGATCCCAAGTCAGAGTGGAAACACAGTTGAGGAGAGGTGCTGTGGATACAAAACTTGTCACTGCCAATTGTGTGTAATTGTCATTCACCTCCTCAATACAGGAGGTGCTGGGAAGTCTGGCCTCATGAGCACTATAGTTCTTGCACCTGCCATGATGCATTTTCTTTTTGGGCTGTTTGCCCTGAGGCTGCTATGGCCGCTGCTGCTGTTGTTGTTGTTGTTGCTGCTCTTGCAGGTGCAGTTGTTGCCCTTGTGGGCATTGCTGTGGCTGTGGCTGGTGGTTGCCTTGCAGCTTTCACTGTGGCCTTTGATCACCATGCCTTATGCCAGAAAAGTGGTTGGCTTGCACATGAGAAGTGCAGTGCTGATTATATTTGGTTAAGATTGCAGTGCACACATTCTGATATGTGATATTGTTGACCAACAATTTGGTGGCAAGAAAAGAAGAAGCAATGTTCCATGATAGGGAAACAGAGCTTAGGAGAGTCATTGCTCTCACAAGAGTAGGAATATTGACTCCAGCATCCTGGAGACAATTGTAAAGGTGCTTGAGATTGGCAATCTCCACCAAGGGATCTTTGTTCCCTGAGATTGAAAAGCTAAGGGTCTGCTGATACATTGAATAGATGGCTGCAGGGCCAGCCATACCATATGTATTTTCCAGTGCAACCCAAATGTTGCAACATATAAAATAGTTGGTAGAGATCAAGCCTTCAGCAATGCAAGTGTTAATTGTGGCAATGGCAATCTTCTGGGTTAGGACACACCTGGCTATCTCAGCAGCATCCTGAGTATCAGACTCATTTCCCTTGCACAGATCAAGGGCAGAGACATTGGAGTTGTTATCTTGGATGAGGGTGAGGATGTTCCTTATGTTCCTTCACCAAAAGTCATAGTTCTTGGCACCAGTGAGAATGGAGATGGTGGAGAGAAGTAGGAGTACAGTGGCAGACATTTTGATCAAGGTCTTGAATAGAAAAACCAATCAGTACCATGCTAAAATGTAGTTTGCTACTGGTACAGGGTACAGCACTCCTTCTTGCCTGCATTTGGTTGACCATGAACAGAGAGCATGTTATCACTCAGACAAAACAATGCTAGGGCATGTTTTGGAAGGGGAAACTTCTAACTGTTCAGGTATGATGATCAACCTTCTCAATGAGTGCAACAGTGAGCACATCAGAGCAGATGATTGGGGCCCATAACCTGTTGAACCAGCAGCCTAAAGGCGCAGTGGTGAAGGATGAATCACTTACTTGTAAAAACAGTTGAGGCTTGCTAGAAAGCTTGCTTAGATGGTAGTAGTTGAAGAACAAGAGATGGATTGCATATTTGAGTATCTACAAGGTCCTTATATACTACTACATAGGTGGCTGAGTGTATACAAGTACATACAATGCATAAGAGACAATAAGAAAGTACAACATAATTGTTGGAGTAATGACTTGATGATGAAGACAAATACTATTATAAATGAAATAATAATAAATCATAATTCACACAGAGCTTGCACAGCATCACATGCTATGTATATTTCCAACATTGTATAGCTTCTTGGTCTCCATACCTGAAGGAATATAGTGGCTGTTCTACTATACTTGAAACCAATGTATCTTTTCCTTGAATCTTATCCCAATGATCACCAAAAGTATGTCCTACCTATTATGTTCCAATCTTTCTTGCTTGGCTATTGTTCAAATACCACAAATTCACTTAATATTCTCATTTGGGATATTCAGGACCTCCATGGTATGATAGAAGGTACTAATGCCTACCAATGGCTTCCCACCTATAATGATTACACTATTTCCAGCTTCATTCTCTCTCTTCTCTATATCTGTGTCATACTGCACTAACTTATGTAGTGTAGTTCAGGATCTAGTTAGCATGCTGAAGAGGCCTATTGATGAAAAATGTTTACTATGTCTCAATGTCATTGGTTCTAGCCTATTTTTCCTCATTTTCCAAATCATGCAGATGGGAAGTTAACATCTTGGAGCCTGATAATTTGTGCACTTAAATTTGATTGGGATCTCAAGACAGAGATGTCAAAACTTGTAATAGACAACCCCCAGGCCCACATGGTGCTCATCTTGCCTATCCAGAACACCAAAATATCAGATGTATCACTTCTTCAGGCAAGTACCATTGTTAGTGACTTTGGCCAGTCTTATATTGTTTCCTCTCTACCACCATCCTATGAGTGAGTCAAGAACAATGTTGAACTACCAGTCACTGGAAATGCACTTTGTGGAGTGTGCAGGCTTCAAGGTGGATGTCTGGTCTCTGAGATGTGTGATCATTGAAATTGTGTGGGCTTTGTCCTCTTTGACTCACTTATGGGAAGTGATGTTGGCATTCTCATACAGATGGCTGAGATGCTTGGAAGACTACCTGACCCTTGGTGGGATGCCTTTAAACAGCATGTACTATGGTCAAGGAGGATGGACAGCTGAAGGGCAAGCAGGATCAAGAACATGCCAGCACCCTCCTAAAAGCTTCCAATACTTATATTAGAGTGAAATTGCTCCTGATAGGTAAACAGAACAATCCATTGTCTAGAGGAGAAGGACCAATGATAGAAAAACCTAGGATACAACTGCCTGAGAAAGAAGTTGATATGTTGGTGGATCTTTTGGAGAAGATGTTGGAGTAGGCTAGAGGAGAGGATTCATTTACAAGACATCATTCAACACCTGTGGTTTATGTTGTGAAATTTCTGTCCATTCTGGTATGCCCTTTGCTCTTCACCATACTTTACTGATTTTGTTTCTCTGTATGGGTATCTCCATACATGAAATATGGGTGTAATAGCCTTTGCCCATTTGCTACACCCACAGCATCTTGAAATTGTACAGAACAAATTGTATTTCAATCCAAAAAGTTCAAGTTTTGGTAACAGGCCAAAGTTAATCATCTAGTCTTAAGAGATCCAACCTTGGCTTTGAATGCTGAACAAAATGCCATATGAATACTATAGACTACTTATGCTTAGCACAAGATTAATTGTAGGTCTGAAAACTTGACAAGGTAACAGATACCAAAACCTTTCCCCTGTTCTACACTTCAGTCAATGTCACATACTTCTTTGTTGCCACTCTCTAAGTCAACCAAAATAAATCCTTTGTTATCCTGCACTGGAGCTCCTACAGCTCAGGGTTGAGAGTAGTCAGTATCACAGGTAGCATTGCAGTCCCACTGGCATTGATGTTGTAGTGCAGGGCAAAGCCCACATTCTTGGCTAGGAGGGGCTAGATACATAGACTAGTTTCCAAACATACTGTTCATGATGTTGCCTGTGATGTGGGGCACAGTCTTGGCATACTTTTCCCCAGTATGGCCTGCACTGTGGATCCATTGTCTGTATGGTTGTTTGTTGAAGAAAATGATGAAATGCACTTTTGAAGTGCAAAGTATATTTATGGACACTAATTTTCACACCTACCACTTTATTGATATAATGTGTACAAACAAACCTCAATTCCTACTCTGTTAGGGAGACTTGACACAAGCATTGATTTGGGGGAATACAAACCACACTACTATTATCAATGTGTTAAACTAAGTACAAAACACTCAGTCTCATAATGTGAGAACTGATGTATTGGATAACTACCTAAGTACAAAACACTACAATACATGTTAACTATGATTTGACTATACTAAATGAGCTTGCTCACCTCAGTCTTGTAATGCAACAACTGAGGTGCACAGGAGGTGAAACAGAAGCTACTATACTATGGATTACAAATGTGAGACAGAGGATTTTAAAATTAGAAACTGGTCAGTGTGTCATTGACCACCACCAACCCCATCTAAACACCACAGGCATTGACATGCATTTGTCTCCCAACACAATGTGTGTATAAATCAGAATAAGAGACTCAATTTACTCAACTTTGATCAGTATACACTGGTTTTGTCTGAATATTGAGCTCTAACATTGTCAGGGGACACAATGAACATAGTGATCAAAAGACAACTTGCCTAATCACAGCAGTGTCTATGTCTTTAGACTGGGAAAACTGTATGAGGCTCTGGTTATTTGGCTTGGTACACTTCCAGATGATTCCGATGGCTGCCGTCATGGTCTGAAGCAATAGATGTAGGTGTTACTGTTGTAGTGGACCCTGCCCCATTGTCCTCTAAACTTTGTATACATTTGTGCTGTACTGCTGATTATACTATGTCCATTGCAAGTTGAAGTTGTCCTTTCTTTTTCTGAGGCACTTCTTTCCCATCCACT
The DNA here is from genome assembly GCA_018524425.1 of Podaxis sp. AQ795752. NCBI lineage: Eukaryota > Fungi > Basidiomycota > Agaricomycetes > Agaricales > Agaricaceae > Podaxis > Podaxis sp. AQ795752. Next base: position 12,445 of record JAEUWK010000748.1, on the reverse strand, counting down.
GGTTTCTGGCTTGATATGTATTTCTGGCTTTCCCTGCCATTCATGTGGACAATGGTGGGATTAGCCCATTGTATGCTACTGTACCTCGCTACTCAGTGTCAACTACATATAATGATATATGGGTTCACTCAAGCCCACACATCACTAGTCAGCTGTTTCCCCTTTTCAGGCTGCTGGCGTTGTAGCCCTACGTTAGTATGTGCAGCCAGGCATAAAGCAAAAGGGGGTGCTTTACAGCATCTTCACAACACCATAGTTGTAGTTGAATGAGAAAAGATACGAGATAGACTGGGAGCTACTGAGCCATGTAACTGCTCTCACCACCTTGTGCAGAGGAAGGACTCAAGAGCATGTAACGTTGCCAATAGTGGCACCCAAAACTTTCTTAATCCTGCAATTTATTTAGCAACACAACAGTGATCGACTCATGGCCACCGCTCCAGCTGAGACCCCCTGCGCCTACAAAAACTCTCTTGGTCATGTATCATGGCTGATGGGAAGGTGGGAGGTACTCGTCATATCATCGAAAACATGAGAAGGCCAGCAATTATTACAACAGCTGACATGGTTCAGTCCCGGTGAAGGACACGCAGCCGGGTTGATACTGGTCCGCTGATAGACGGAACTGGATTTAAATGCTGAGAAAAAGGCTGCGCTGCTATGGCCCAGACATATACGGTATTGGACAGTGGATATAGCTACGTAAGAACAGTAAGTTTGGATTTGAACGTGAAGAACAGGTAACCTCACCTCAGTCGGCCTCGTAGTGGTAATGACTGAGGTGAAGCTGAGGGGCTGTGCACATTCCATGTCTACAGCCCGTCCGGAGGAAAACGGGTGCAGTGGTCCAAGGCAACAGAAAGGAAAAATAGAAAAGTGATAGTGAAATCGAGCCGATTGTCCATGCTGTCAGCCGTTCCTACTCCACCAAATGCAGGTCTGCTGATGTGCTGATGCGATAGTGCGCCCCGATCCTCGTTCAACACACAGTATATTTGCTTCCATCCCAATTCCATTAATGGTATACAATTCCGCTTCGTGCTAGCATTGCTAGCGGAAATTGTAAAGCACACTAACTGGCCTTCCTCTAGCCGTGAACAGGCGGATTTGCCTTTCGGGGCCGTGAACATCCTACCATGCGGTATCGCTGGTCAACTGCCCAAGAATAGGGTCTCAGAGATGCCTTCCAACTCTGTCTAGCCACATCGCTGATAGATCCGTGGTACACATCACTATCAGTAATAAACCTACTGTTCCTCAGGCAGCTTCTCCGGCACCTGCGGCACACCATCACTCCAACTAATTCCGCACCTACTCGCGACTTCAATTGAAATCTGTCTCACAGCCTTCACTTCTGGAAGCGTCGCTCCTCCCCTTCTCGCACCATTCAGATGCCAGAAGATTTGCTGCGGAGTGTCACCAGCGATCAGTGCTGCCACTAACGTGTAAGATGTCTCCAACGCTGATAGTATGTCGGTGTGTCCGTAGGTGAACCCATACCCAATGGTCCGTGAGAAGTATCCTGACATTACGAGGGTATTTCAGTCGTTAGTTCGGGCGGGAATAAAGCAAAGCTCATGGCTCACCCATATCTGGATATATGTCGTCCAACAGCTTCTGCACACCATCAGACGTGTCACCATAAACAGACCGCCATAAGCTCATCCCAACTCGCTCGTATTCCGCCAATGACGCGTGAATGTTCCTATTGGAATACGATGCTCATCACTCCACAGACTGCTCATCTCAACAACAAAATCAAAGCCCATACCTTTGAGTTTTCTTCTCCCGCAGTTCATCAGGCATAACCTCGTGCAGCGCTTTCAAACTGTTGATAGCCTGCACAATCCCAGTGTTAGCAGCCAACCAGTCAATGAACGGAACCTATTCACTTTAGGATACCCACTGATCAATCCGGACTTGAATAGCGCCTCCCTAATCTTTTGCGCAAGCAAAAACTGCTCAAACTCCGCACCCTTGCTCGCCTTGAGCTCCTGCAATGCATACTGAAAGACCTCAGGGACAGCTTCCGGCTTATTGCTCGCGCTATACGCAATGGCTGCAACAATATACCATGGATTCGGCAGGGCTGTATCGTGTACATATGCGTCGCGCCAATCAGCACGTGTGCAATGGAATAGATATCGACGATTTACCCCCTGAAGACCTTCCCAATGGATAAAGCGACTTGAGATACGAGAGGAAACTTGTGGGCGCAAGTGCGGTCATATTGTGTGTACCAACCGTTTTGAAGGCGTGCAGCCTTCGCATGGTCCCCGCGGGATCTTCCTCCCATAGGATCAAAGCGTTGTTTACTACGCGTTTTTACAATGCCCCGAACTTAGCGCTCACCTCATTGGTCGCGTCATTTCTGCGCATCTAGTGCTGGACCCTTTTCTTTTTCCTTTAGTGAAGCACGGCGTATTCCACCCCTCCAAATAATCACGGTGTAGAACCCATTGGGAGAACTACAAGATCTCACTAACTCGACATGTGTGAGAGAAAGATATTACATATGTTATCGGGGGTACACAAAACATTGTCCAAGATGGTCTTCATAAATTATTTCGATCCAATCAATGTTCGTCCTCAACCAACATTGCAGCCACTTCCGTCTCCTCCTGTTCGTCCAAAGCACTGTCCTCATCATCACTTGTCTGATCTGCCCCTGATTCAGCCTTCTCCCCGTCCACGACCATCTTCTGTTTACAGTCACACAATTCCTTCAACAACTCCCCTTCATCCGAGTCCCTCAAGACCACAAGTGCCTTCTCTGCCGCAGCAAATTTGGCCACGTTCTTACTATTACTCACAATCGGTCCCGCAACAACCGCACCATGAAAAACGGCACTGACACCCTCCGTAGCCACGCCGTCCTTCTGTCCGGTCGATTTCCTGCAAGCAAAACGCGACGTTAACCAGTACCTAAGCCACAAGGTGACAATTGCTATATACCTGAATTTCATGTTCCCGCTCCTACATCCCACACTCCCAAGCCACTCCAATAATTCTGACACCGGGTCCTTCGGAATTGCTGGACTCAACGCCTCAAGTACGTCCTCCATCAACCACCCTACCAAACCTACCGTCCTATCCAGGTCATACCCCGAATCCACAAACATTGCGCCAACAACACTTTCAAACGCATCGCTCAGCGCTTTCGGAGGATCATACCTCCAACCTCTCCTCACAATTTCGTCTGCAGTTGTGTCTTCGAGTATGGGAAGGTAGAGGTTAATGGCGTGGTTCAAATCAATACTATTGTGGAGGAGGTATTTGTGGATTTTGAGTTTGCGGACACCAAGGGACGCGAGTGCGGGTGAGCAGATTGCTTTTGTGCGTGGCAAGGCGAGTTGGTGAGAAGTTGCTTTGGGGAATTTGTCGAAGAGGTAGATTGTTACGACCATCTTGATAACCGCTAAAAGTATACTTAGCCATTGCAAGTCGTCAGAACAAGAGGAATAAGAACTCACAATCGCCTAAAAATTCGAGTCGTTGGTACGACGGCGTCGTCGAAAACTCGAATGACGGATGCGTGACAGCTTCCACCAACAACTCTGGGTCCTCAAACATGTACCCCAGCTCTTTCTGCAAGCTCGCGACCAAAACTGGTACTTCGACATTCCCCACTTTATTCTTGACCCTCTCTCTCCAAGCCTCCAGTCCGCCAAATGATAGCCCAAGTGCGGCACCCGTTTGTAGCGCCATGGGAATACCCCCAGCAAGAAAACTCGCACCAAGCAATGCCTCAACGCAATCCTGCAATCCACGACGAGGAATCTGTCTTCGGACCGTTTTCCTCTCCCTAATCTCTTTATCAGCGTAGCCTTCCTGCTCGACGTAAGGCCACTTCGTCACCCCACCTCGTTCAGAAGATATAAACTTTTCCAATCCGACCATCTTTGCACATGACACCAAGAACCGGTTCGAAATAACCCGTTGTCGGAGGAGTGATAACTGTCCTTCATGTCTTCTTGGGTATTTGATCATCAAATGCACTGTTGTGCAGATATCGAGCACTGCATCTCCCAGAGTTTCCAATCGTTGGTTATTGAAATCCGCGTCGACGCTCGGGAGAGTCAGCGCTTCCATGAGTAGGTCGTCTGGCACGAGGGGAAGACCAATGTATACACGAGCAGACTGGGCGCGATACGCATCTGTGGCTTTATGGCATAGCGCTGGGAGGAGTTCGAACGCCCTGCAGATTTCAGGTGACATCTCAATCCAACTACAAGAGTTCATGGGAACCACTGGCGAAATTTCTGTGTCTGGGAGGACGGGAGGGATACGGTAGCCTGGGTCAAGGGAATATCTACTCGCAGCACACTTGACAAGCCGTGGAGCCTCTAGCAATGGGCCATCCGCTGATACCTCGAACTGCGGCTTTTTCCGAACCCATCTGTTTGTCCAGTACTCGTGGTATGTTGAAGCGGTAGCCTCTCGAGTCCCAAGCGGGGGAGTGGACATCGGTGAAAGATCGTTCCTAATCCTCTGCAAAACTCTCGTCCGACCGTGCTCCCACTTGTTAAGGACGAGAAGTTTTTCATAGTGTTCTTCACCAATACCTTCCCAGTCCATGATGCCTTTCGGATTGTCCACGACGCGTCGAATCTTCGCAAAGTCAACTCCGAGGTCATTTGTAAGGGGGACGAGGAGCACGCTCAATCGGTTGGCCAAAGGACTCCCTGTAACGCGGTAAAAGATGCCCAACTTCGTGTACTCGTGCATCATATTCCTCTGTATCGTCTCCTCTTCCTCTCCCAGACATAAAGGCTGTGGTTGGCCAAGCCGAAGTAGGACGTCCGATCGAAGCTCAACGAATGGAAGGGGCGTTCCCACAACCAAGCCAGCAACAGGATTGCCCTTGATATACACAGGGTGCAGCCAAAGTCGATCCCCGATCGTCCAAGGAAATTTGACGTCAACATTGATCGTCACCGGTGTGCTTTGCACTTGGTGGCGTTGTTGAGCGTGAAGAATCTCTTCCTCTCCCAAAGTCTTTTCAGGCGTTGGCAGAAGATAATCATCGAAAATATCCAATTCGTGGAGGTGCTTTACAGCGATAAACGCCACGGCTCGTTTTGCCTCTTTCTTTGAGTGCTTGGGAGGGCCAGTATACGTGAGTTGTTCCGGAGGCAAAGGTATGCTTAGGGGGAGTTTGACTGTAGATTGAAAGTCTTCAATGAATCTCGGTTTGTGCACAGGCGTATAAGCGTCGCAGGGTATAAGAGCACATAGATAGCTCAATAGGCCGATGGCGTTGTCATACGTGAGGACTGCGTTGGTTGAGGGAACGACATATCGTTCTCGCCCCACCAAGTCGGAAGGATCTAGGTCATCTTCATCATCATCATCGCCTTCCTGCACAGCGGGGGTTGTTTGCAAGCACTGGCGAGCTTGATAGACTTTGTTCATCTCGGGCTCTTGGGCATAAAGGGATCGGTAAAGGCTGAAGCCGTCTTGGTCATCCTCCCGTATCATGACAACGAATCGAGAGGCAGCGTTCCGGGCTCGCCCACGCGACTGGACGTAGCCAACCATATGTCGGAACGGGTCGAATCGTACCACGAGATCGCAAGCCTAGTTTCAGCTACCTCAGTGACAGGAGCACCAGACATGAACGACCAAGGGTACTTACGGGGAAATCCAGACCTTCCTCGGCGACTGACGTTGCGATGACTTATCCCTCAAATCTGACTCAATATACGAGGCTAACAAAAGAACACCTAAAACACGCACGAACGTTGACTTCCCCTCTCCTGAAAGCCTGAACGGCATCACCATGGAACATGTCCGTCGTCTTCGACACACCTTCGCTGTTGGCGCCTTGGCCAACAAGATGCGCCGACCGTATCTTGTTCTTCAGTTCTGGCACAGCTGGCAGAACCTTGGAGAGGCACGAGGCGACCTGACGTTGTTCCACGAAGATGATAGCTTGAAAGTTGGTAGTGTGAAATTCAAGTAAAACATCCCTGAGAGCTTCAAGTTTGGGAGTACACCATGCGGCAGGCACCGGGACAGGGACAGTATTAGGGTCTTCTGGATCCCAAAAGAATCCTTCAAAATCCGAGATAATATCTCGCGCGAGAAACACGCCTTCTGGCAAAAGGTTCTTGGACGATTCCAACGTAGATACGCGTCCTACCGTTTCCATCTCTGTGCCACCCGCTACATGCGTGTGCAGTTCTGACTGTATACGCTTAAGGGCATGGCGGACTTCAAGGAAGAGATAGAGAGACGCGCAGTAAGGTCCCAGATTATAGAGGGTCATGTCATGCCTCATCACCAAGTTGGACCATGGCACATCAAGGCGATCCCATGTTGTGTAGGACACCACAGATAGACATCGAAATAAAGTGGGTTCATGAAAGTTATATGTCTCCGGAGGAGCAGGGTATATCTTGACCATCTGTTCAGACGTAAATGTGAGACCACATGCTGTATCGTAAGAGTGTGGATCCTCGCCTCAGCAGGTCTAGGAGCATGTGCTGCCAGTTCTTCAATATGCTCACGAACGCTGATGATAGTAGAATCCATATTTGTCTCTAACGTCCACAGAGACCCGGCGGGATCCTTTGTGTTCCAGATAGGGGAGGCAGTCATCCCGAAGATTCTTGGTCTTTGTTCAACTGCTTTGATATGAAAATATTCGCGCATGATTGTGTTGTATGGATGGTTTTTACGGGTGTGGTGGCATTCGTCAAAGACCAACAGCGAAACTCGCTGTAAACTCCAGAGGGAGTGGGTGATCAGATTGACGAGGATCTGTGCTGCCGGATAAATCGGTATATCAGGTGTACGAGACGTATCTTAGTTTCGATAGACATACGCGTCATCACAATCACATCACATTGCTCCAACCGCCTCCTCCACCGTGTCCGATCGCTGAGCTCGATATCAAGAGCCCCATAGAGCCTGGAGACGCGCAAGGGTGTGCTATCACTGAGATATTTGGCTTGTTGTTCGACCAACGTAACCCGGGGAACAAGGAAGATAATCAGCTTGTCCCTTGAGTTCTCGAGGGTCGAAATCCATTTGATGAGCAACACTCCAATGAGAGTCTTTCCAGAGCCCGTGTTGAGAGCAGCGATCACATTCTCTATTTTCACCCAGGTTTAACCTACGTTCGAGTGGTTGAGTGCACCAAGTACCTTTTTGAGCGCGTTCAAATATCTCCTCTTGGTACTTCCGGGGTCGGAGGTCGTGTGTGGTGTTGATGTTGGAACCGGTGGTCATTTGTGTGGGAATTAATCGCGGTGGTGAGTCAGAGGATAGCTAGCATCGCATTACAGAGGAATACTGGCTGCCTTGTGGAAACTACAGATGGTACTAGACGACGACAGTTGGCCACGAAGTGTTAGTCAGGTTATTGCAACAACCGTGTGTGATCAGTTGCGTAGCGTCACGTGTTCCAGCCCACTGGTGAATCAATAATCAATCCGCAAGTTGCGCAAGCGATGTCGCAAACAGAAAAGCTCAGTCAAGTCAGAGTTTCATCGTACCACTTGCCCATCCCTGCTGTCCTTCCGCATTTCAGGAAGTACTTGACCGCTGACATTATTTAATCAGCCATGGCAATTAATCCTAATGAGGACACTGAATTGTAAGGTCTCCTCACCTACCTCTTGCGTATGGCGATTGACTCGATGCCAGTAATGATGCCCTACGGAAGCATGGGATCCTGCCTCCACGGCCAGAGGCACCACCCTCTCCGTCGCCTCCGCCATCGCTTACCCTTGAGGAACGACTAGACGACCTCGACGATATTGAACTTCTAGAGCTCGAGGAAGAAGCAAAAGACGATGAGACAGAACGTCGCATCCGGGGGTACCACGAGAAACGCTTAGAGGACCAAAGGAAAGAGGCCCAACGCGCTCGCTTCGGTCGAGTGTACCCTATAGGGCGTGATGATTACACTCGAGAAGTCACCGACGCTAGTAAAGTCAATGAATCAGGCGATGATGAGGAACGGGGAACCGGTGTTGTCTGCTTTCTCTACAAGGATGGGTGAATACGTTGCTTGGTTTTGGGGGGATAGCGTCTTATGATCTTACACAGGCTTCCGAGGAGCGATCGAGCATTTCGGAAAGTTCGGACGCTAGCTCAGAAGTACCCGCGAACCAAGTTCGTTTCGATCGTCGGGGACAAATGTATACCCAATCTACCGGACTCACGAATCCCGATGTTCATTATCTACCGCAAGGGAGACATCAGAAATCAAATTATTGCGTGGGGTGCTGACCGAGAACGCTCGCTTGAAGGTAGGACAAACATATATCTGGTTGAATTATCACCCTGAAAGCTTGCTACTTAGAACTTGAAGCGATGCTCATAATGTCAGGTGCGGTGGATCCCCCTGAAAGGCCCCCTCCAGGTGGGCGGCATGGAGAGGATAGCGAAAGTGAGGACGAAGATGACGATGTCTCTTCAGGGATGAGGTCAAAAGTAACGAAAACCAATGCCAGCACGGGGAAGAACATTAGATCTTCTAGAAACGATCCAGACTCAGATTTCGAGTTTGACATATAAAAACGTAGTAGCTGATAGTTCTTAATCCCGCATAATACGACGATCATTAGATATGGACATCGAAATAGGGGTAAATCAATTCTGATGTCAAAGGAAAGAAGCCTGGAATGCAAATTCCCACGTATGGCTCGCGACACGTCCACCGCCATCCATAATGTTTTTGGTCTCGTTCGATCTCTCCTTTTTGACCAGCGATATTTCTGGATCTTAGCAGTCTTGGTTATCATTGGAGATGCAGTCCTCACGGAGCTCATCATCAGAGTCATTCCTTGTAAGTATCTACGCGCCTGTAATCTTGTGGCCTATTCATTGTATCGACCTGGCAGACACAGAAATCGACTGGGAGACGTACATGGTTCAGACACAGCTATATATCAAGGGACAACACAACTATACCCTAATATCTGGTCCAACTGGGCCTTTGGTGTACGCGCCGTCCTCCACGACCCAAATCTTGCCTTATACGTGTTTAGGTATCCCGCGGGGCACGTCCGGATTCACGAATGGTTGTACAACCTCACGGATGCAGGGCGCAATATTCGACTTGCACAACATACCTATGGCGTCTTGTACATCCTTACGCTGACGACAACCTGTGGAATTTACCGCAAGGCAGGAAATATTCCGAACTGGGTTGTTTTGCTGCTACCGCTCAGCAAGCGTCTGCATTCCATCTTCGTGCTTCGGCTCTTCAATGACTGCTGGGCCGTGTTCCTGATGAGCTTGGCGGTACTAGCACTCCAGAATAGCATTGACGACACTGCGATTCTCTTATACAGGTGCGATGTTTTGTTTGGCGTATTCTGAACTTTGGCTGACGCTCGTTTATAGTGGTGCACTGTCCGTCAAAATGTCAATTTTACTGTATATCCCTGGAATTCTGGTTATAACCTTCAAACGCAACGGCCTTGCTACAACAATCCGCTACTTGCTCACGCTCGTGGCGATCCAAGCACTCCTCGCACAGCCTTTCCTCTCCGAAGATCCATGGGGCTACCTCAAAGGAGCTTTTGACCTAGGCCGCGTGTTTTTGTACAAATGGACAGTCAACTGGAGATTCGTTGATGAGAATACGTTCCTCAGTCCAACTTTCGCGCTTAGCTTGCTTATAGGACATATTTCTGTCCTGATAGCGTTCGGATTATTCAAGTGGTGCAAAGCGGATGGAGGCGTTTGGAAGGTACTGGATCGCGGTCTTCGACGGCCGCTCCAGCCAGCCGGTCTCGCACCCGTTACTTCCGATTGTGAGCTTTTATTCTTCAGTGTTCCGCTTTCACTATCCTTATTATTTGATCTCAGACGTGGCCACTGTGCTATTCACATCAAACCTGATTGGCATACTCTTTGCACGGTCGTTGCACTACCAGTTCTACTCGTGGTACGCCATGCAGATACCCTTCCTGACTTGGAGAACCCGATATCCAGTTATCGTCAAGTGAGTATTGGGTTCCAAATTTACGTGCCAGTTTCTGATGAAAGGAATCGAAAGACTCGCCATTCGTCTGGCGATTGAGTATGCATGGAATGTGTATCCTTCTACAAACTTGTCTTCCAGTGTTCTTTTAGCTAGTAACGCATTGTTATTGGCTGGCGTGTGGCTTGGCAATTCAAATGGGTTCCCTGCGAGCAATACTCTTGCAAAAATGCAATAAACCTGTAATTGCACTAGTATGCGTGTAATATACATGTTTTCCCCAGCGAAGTCCCAGAAATAAACATGGGTATCAATATGTCCTTCCACTCTAACCCCAAACCACGTGTTACTCCTGGTATAATGGAGGGGGCGTTATGCGCATCTGATGCCGTCCTGTTCCACTACTCCGCACGCTCTGGATCATTTACTCGGGAGCGGCAAGATTACCATTATCTACATTGGCAGACATTGGAAGCTCCAACGGACTCTGGACCCCAACCAAGTGGGTATGGCGAGTAAGGGATAGCCCTGTTTCTCTGTGCAACAACCCACTTCCGTTTCAAGCTGCGATGTTAGTCGAGTTATACGCTCCAACGAACTCGCCGCGCTCGGAGTTAAGTATCCCAAAGTCCCTGATGAGAGCCTTGGCCCATTCCTTTTAGCAAAGCGGCAAGGCCCCTGATAGAGGCCTATGATTCCTTGCGCATAAGGGCTAACCCAAGGAGTTGGCACGGTGTTAATTGCCGAGTAGTTTTCCGGATCCATGAGCCGTCGGGAAGCAATGTGGCGCTGCCGCCAGACCAAAAAAATTATTACGAGCGCAAGAAGAGAAACCAAGACCCCGCCAATGACGCTTCCAGCTACGATTTCTGTGGCGCCGGCGTTGGAGGGGCTGGTTTGCTGACGGTTGCGGGAAAGAGATGATATATGTATCAATAAAGGAAATCCTTCAGAGTTGGTGGGGAACATACCCGCCAGGAGGATTTGTCTTAGATGTGCTCTGCTGCGACTTGCCTGATGAAGTGGTATGTGAATTCCGTGTAAGGACAGGGGTAGTTTGGAAGGTTCTGCCAGTCGCTGATATTCCACCTGTGTCTTGGGAAGACCGGAAGTAGAACGGAGGCTCTACAGGGCATTTGAATGTGTATTTTGCAAGTAAAAGAGTGTTCAAGGGCAAGCCTACGATATTGACGACACCGGAGTTGTAAGCGGACTCAGACCTAGGCCGCTGCAACAAATCAGAGTTTGCCTGAATGACATCGCACGAACTCACGATGCTGACACCGTCCCAGTTAAGGTTGGAGTTAAATCTTGACTTGTTATAACAGATCAGTCTCAGACAAAAACGAGGGATAATGGCACTGACAATGTCGCCGAAGATGGAGCCGCCTGGCTTATGGATGATGAGTGATCTAAGCTGCTACACCGGATTGCTTTCACATGTAAACGCGAGATGCTGGCACTTACGACGGGGTCCGTGACGAGGCATTTGTTGCTTTCCAACCTGGGTCATGGCTGCGCAACGGACGCACAGTGGTGAACAAAGCACCAAGTACGACAACTAATAGCACTGACCCTATCTGAAACGCACTTGAACCGGACCTTGAGAAACTATATCAATATACGTGCGCAGACAAGACCTTCTTTCTAACATTCCAGACGTTAGACTTCTGTTGCGTGAGGGAAAAGAACGGTGGCAAAACGCACATTTCCGTCGAACTGAGACCGAGTTTTGACAAATTCAGTGGGATATGTTATGAACCTATCATCCTGAACGTAATCAACAACTCCAAGTCCGAGCTTTTTCACTTCTCCCGCAAACCAGGAGATGATAATCCCCCGATTGATCTGGGCTTTGCCCCGTTCAGCGGGGACACCCCCCTTCGGCCCAAGACCTACTGGAGGTATCTAGGGTTCTATTTCGATCGGCGCTTGTCCTTCAAGGAACACGTCCGATACTATTCTACCAAATCCCTCTCAACCGTCAAGGCAATGGGGATGCTGGGCAATTCATCAAGGGGATTGACTTTGGATCAGAAGCGGACCCTTTACAGAGCATGCGTGATACCCATAGCTACCTATGGATACCGTCTATGGTACTACCCAGGGGCACGTAATAAGATGCTCCTGAGAAAACTCACCTCAATGCAGCATAAGGCTGCATTGTGGATTGTCGGCGCTTTTCGAACGTCTCCCTCAGGAGGGGTTGAGGCTCTTGCTGGCCTCATCCCCATCCATCTTCACTTACGAAAATTGGCTGAGAGAGCCACTTTTCGTATTCACACGCTCTCCCCCAATCATGCCCTGAGAGCTTTGTTGGGGGTAGATTACTCCATGGGGGTGCCACCACACCCCAGATCCATCGCTCTCATGACTAGCAAACAGCGTGAGAAAGCAAGCGGTCCACTTGTCACATCGCACGAACGGCTTGATGAGATCAGTGAGCGATTTGAGCCTGATGCTGATGAAGCCAGGCCAGGTCATCGTCTACTCGACAGGTTC